>CM060957.1:47469429-47553456 GCA_030765055.1 Mantis religiosa
TGTGATTGGTTCATCAATCCTGAAATACAGTGCGATCCATATAAACCTGAACCATTTCAGTAGCCCACAACTTTTGAACCAATAATAAGACACACGTGGAACTTTGGGACAATATAATACACAATTGGGAGATTACATTACACTATTTACATCTCAGAGAAAATGTTGGAAGTGTCCACCAGCATCTACACATGTTTCCACTCGTCTCACCATATTCTCTGAAGTTTTACGGAGAGTATCCTCATCAGTGTTACTTATTTCGGTTCGAATGGATTCCTTGAGAACATTAATTGTTCGTGGCCTATTCTTGTACACTCTCTTTTGTAGATACCCCCACAAGAAAATATCCGGTGAGCTTAGGTCAGGGGATATGGGGGGGCCACAGACCTTTTGAGATTATTCGATTATCAAAGGAACTGGTAACAAGTTTCATGATGTCATTAGATATATGATACGTTGCTCCATCTTGCTGGAAATAACCTTCACTCAATTCGATATCATCTAAGTAAAACTTCAGAGAATTAGTTGAGACGCGTGAAAACATGTATAGATGCTGGTGGGGGACACTTCAACATTTTCTCTGAGATGTAAATAGTGTAATGTAATATCCCAATTGTATATTATATTCTCCCAAAGTTGCACGTGTGTCCTGTTATTGGTTCAGGTGTATATTCATCGCACTATATTTTGGGACATCTGCGTTCCTGTGTCGACCGGCCTCTCTGCGGCCTGTAGCCTTCTTCTGTTCATTTTATCGGTTCATCATGAGGATAGTAAGCAAGAATATCTGCTTTGGGGTCGAGGTTCGAGGTGTCCTCCCCGTTCCATGGTCATTAGTCCACTCAAATGTGAATGGAAATAAATGAAAGTCATTAGGGTGCGTGGGCAATTAAATGGTCACTGTTGAAGTTTTAAGCGCTTTTGAGATCAAAAGCCATTGCGTAAAATTGAAGCTAAAGGTGTCCAGTATTTCTGGTCATAAAATCTAATTTGTTAACTTTTAGTTAATGTCAGCTTTGAACACACTTAATGTGAACGGTCATCAGGTATATCATGAGTAGGGGGCGGATTTTGCACTATTTGCCTATTTTATCCTTTGTTCAGAAACGCAGGCTTTTAAGTTATAAGCACGTTTCCTACAATTATTAACCTAGTTTCTTAGTTTTATGGTGCCTATAAATCCCTATTTCATACGTTTGGGCCTCTTCTGTTTATTAGTGCCTAAAACTGCATTTTTAGCCAATTTCTACTGCCTGTAATCTGTGACAACAGCTTTTACATCTGTTGGTTTCAACGTGAAGAGAAATTTCTTACTGCCGTACATTGCATATACATAAAGAGGTAGATTCTGTCGTATTAAGCAGACACTTCTTTGCAAATTGGCCCAAAACTTACAATAATCCCAAATTTAGTTTTTTGTCTTAAAATTAATATAGACATACTTCAATAATATAAAGCTTTTTTCCCATGACGTAATTTTAACCTCAGATTTCTCAGATTGCATATTTCTACATTTTCCTAACTTCAAAATGTTCCACAGGATACAGTTTTCTATAATCTGTATGAAATTCTAAACATGCCTGTAAGGTCAAGTGAATATTAAATGTGTCCATTTGCATTTATTGTGCTTTTGTTATTTGTATTGAAAAGGATTCTAGTGCTTACTTCTTACTGAAAACGCTTAGGAAAATAAACATTGTTAAATAGGTATGATTATTTTTCCACTTCGTTGATATGGCGAAGACTAATATTTCACATGGGTACAGGTCATTAATAGGTTAAAATGGGTGCAGAAACTTATACCCCAAACATTAATTTTTAAGATATGTGGGACATTTTGAATATCGCCTGCAATTTAGACATAGACTGTTAATTCCTCAGAAACTATTGTAACTAGAAAGCTGCCCGCCTCGGTAGCGTAGATGTCTTGCCTCACGTTCAAGAGGTGCCGAGTTCGAATTTCGGTCAGGATAAGTTACCTGGATAAAGTTTTTCTCCGGGGTTTCCCTTATCCTTAAAAACGAATGTCGGGTAGCTCGAAGCTCCATGGACCCTGGACACATTTGAGCATCATTTCACCCATTTCATATCATCGTCCGATATGACAAGGTTGGAGGACGTAAAATTAAAAAAAAAAAAAAAATGAAAGCTGAAACTTGGTATTATTCCATTCTTGATCAATCACAAAAATAAACGGTATAAATTTGAAACAAACCTAACAAAAGCTTCATATATTTCAATTTTCACCCTTAAGTCCCCACCCAAACCATTTTTTTTTGTTTTTTTTTTGGCACAGTGAATTTATTATTATTGTTATTATTGTTATTATTATTATTATTATTATTATTATTATTATTATTATTATTATTATTATTATTATTATTATTATTATTATTATTATTATTATTATTATTATTATTATTATTATTATTATTATTATTATTATTATTATTATTATTATTATTATTATTATTATTATTATTATTATTATTATTATTATTATTATTATTATTATTATTATTATTATTATTATTATTATTATTATTATTATTATTATTATTATTATTATTATTATTATTATTATTATTATTATTATTATTATTATTATTATTATTATTATTATTATTATTATTATTATTATTATTATTATTATTATTATTATTATTATTATTATTATTATTATTATTATTATTATTATTATTATTATTATTATTATTATTATTATTATTATTATTATTATTATTATTATTATTATTATTATTATTATTATTATTATTATTATTATTATTATTATTATTATTATTATTATTATTATTATTATTATTATTATTATTATTATTATTATTATTATTATTATTATTATTATTATTATTATTATTATTATTATTATTATTATTATTATTATTATTATTATTATTATTATTATTATTATTATTATTATTATTATTATTATTATTTTGTAATTTACGTCCTCCAACGTTAAGTCATGGACGATGAAAGGAATGGGTGAAATGATGCTCAAATGAGCCCGGGGTCCATAGAGCTTAGAGTTTCCCGACATTCGTCTCTCAGGATAAGGGAAAACCCCGGAGAAACCTTACCCAGGTAAATCACCATGACCGAGATTCAAACTTGGGACCTCTTGAACGTGAGGCAGACATGCTACCATCTACGCTACCCATATTTCATACCTTTCAGCATATTATGGTTCCTACTTAGTGAAGTGGTGTATAATCGTAAGGTCTCACGGCCGGAGTCTAATTTAAAGTTAGAAGAATTTTCCGGGCTCAATTGGAACTCAGTTGGAACTCCATCAGAGCACGGCTCCTGAGCGCGGAAAATTCTTCTATCTTCAAATTAGTGAAGTGGATTTATGTGTATTTTAATTATGTAACAGTATCTGTTATTTTAATTTGCTGAGTATCCATTTATGAAATTTGGAATACATGTAAAACTATTTCGTCTAAGGAACCGCAAAATAATATGTGTTTAGCGAATTTGTTGCAGCTACGATGACTGTCATTTTGTTATAGTGCATTTATAGTGCATTTTAAGAGCCATTTTACTAAAATTGTGTATTTCTAAGTGTTTACTTAGCAAATTTTAGTGCCCATTGAAGTGTCTATTTTGCTCACTTTGGTGCCTCTTTGCCTGCCTATTTCACACAGTTTTAGTGCCTATAAATCTGCTCTTTAGTCATGAGCTTATGTTCTTGGTTATCTTTATTGTTAATTAACCATTAATCGTAAGACAAAAAGCACTTGCCATAGGAAGCAATATAATTACGTACCTATCTGCCTAGGTAACTCTTAGGGAGCAGAGTCGCAGAGTAATGTTACACCTCAATATTTCCAACCACAAATGTTTACTTTTACTCCACTAATGTATCCCACTAAGTTAACCAAGTATTTTCAATTACGCAGAAACTATCCATAACGTGTCCCCATTTGTTTACATAACTGTTGAATTAGTGCTTTAATTACATTCGTGCATGTATTGGAAGCTTTCAGAGTGTAATAAAATAAATGACGAGGCAGAGACCTAGCCCTTCAGCAAAATTGTCGTACGAGCGCATTGTGACTGGTTAATTTCCTCCTTCTGTGAACGAACTGCTGACCGCATTGATGCTCCGTCATTTGTTTTCATAGCTGAGTGCCGTTTTGCCATGCATCGCTAGTGCCATTCAACGATTTCACGTTACTCAAAAACTAGTTAGAAAATTGATAGTTTGTGACTGTTATTTAATGCATTTATGGCCACTTTAGACCACAAACGACACATAACATTCTCTTGCCCGCATTTGGGAAGTCTTTAGATCAGTCCCCGTGGCCAATCTCCCTAAACAGTGTACTATGGGAAGGTGTTTCTCCTTGAGTGAGCAACCAATGGGAGTCCTGCAGTGTTGTCGTATTGCATTCCGGCTAAGTGATGTGTGAGGAGCGCCAACCTAATCAATCTGTACGAAATCCTATTCGCGCTAAGACAAAAATTCAGATTTTACCGAAACTGATCCATGTGGAAGGTAGAGAGCAATGTATCTAACATAACAATGAAAACCCCATATTTTTATCTCAAATAGTTTTTCTAATACAAATAAATAAACCACTATTACCTGTATTATAACAATAAATCGCGACGTAAGCCATGTATGAATATCACTATTGGTTGGCATGTATGCGTGTACGAATATTTGTAATTACTCAGAACTGATACGTAAATGTTTGACATGACGTGATAAAAGAATTACTTTGAATAATGCAATTCTAGCGAGAGGAAACAGTAAATTTCCTGTTGCCCTGGCATAACGTGTCAGGTCACATTATATCTTTGTTTAACAATGGTTTGTAATCTCTATTTACTTTAGAGAGTTCAAAGTGGTTGGTGTGTATGTACATATACCTTTAATTACTCAGAACTGAAATTTAAACTACTGACATGACGGATAAAGGTATTACTGTAAATAAGTCAAGGTGTTAAATTCGAGAAAGAGGAACCACTTCATTTCCTGTTAGCCTGTGGAATGCTGTATGCTTATGTTTATGAACGAATGCTGGATAAGAAATTTTATTTACTCTGGAGAGTTCAGATTAATATCATTCAGTTGTTCTTTACACAACAGTAGAGTAAGAGTTAAACAGAGCAATGGCTTCTTGCGGTGAATTTAGTGGCGAGTCAAAAAGGCAGGTATAGTGAAGTCAGGCTCGAAGTATTATTTTTAAGGTGTACACGTTCTTCAACACTTTTTGGAAACAGAAACTAAAAATGAGTTATTGCAAAGAGTTCTTCCGTTTAAAAACACGGAAAAAGTGTATCAGCTGGATCAACTTGCAATTGAAACGGTACACGAGGTAATACGCCTCCCACCTTACCACTGCTAGTATAATCCAATTGAATTGGTGTGGGCTCAAATAAAAAGGGGGATTGCTAACAGAAATAATACTTTTGAACTGACGGACGTTAAACGACTTGCTTACGAAGAAATTGACAAGGTAACACAACAGGACTGGGAAAACTGCGTGAGGCATGCAGAGAACCTTCAGGAAGACGATTTTGAGAAAGAAATAGCACGTGATTTGATTTTGGAACCTATAGTCATAAATTTGCAAGACTCAGACGATGAAGACAGTGACAATGACGAATTGTCTCTTAACGGAAGTGACATTGACAGCGATATGGATGAGCCACTGGCAGTTCCATTGGATTAGAAAAACAGGTAATTCATAAACTATAATTATAGTTGTAGTATTTTAAAATATACATAATTAGCGAAAATGCTTTTCAATTTTGGTTTTGGCAACTGCGTCATTGTAAAAGTTTGTAAAATATAATTTGCTTACGCTTACGTCTGCGCCAAGCAGAGCTGCATGTTGTATGAGTGTGCGAGAGAGAGAGGGAAATATAAGAGGACTAGAGTAACAAGCTAGCAACGCTGAGTGTGATACGGCATCTGATTAGCTGGACTCCAGAACTCTTCCCATTTGAAACACATAATAGCCGAAAGCTAGGAAAGAATTATATCCACCGAATGTTTTGTTCCTCCATTCCAGCTAAAATTTTAATTTTCGTCAGTGAATACACCTTTAACATTTTATATTTGTATATTTCTTGTTTATTTGTGACACCTAAGTTGAATTTTAATATGTTCAGAGTTAATATTAATGATAAATTCATTTTTTCTTTGTAACACTAAGGCTTAGGTTAAATTATGAAGACTATGTACACAAGTATATTATTGTCGTGGGAAATCAGTGTTCTCTAGGCAATCAGTAATTCCAACATTTGAATTTGTGCGCCTTATCGATATTAGTTGTCACAATTTGTCACTTAGTATGACTAATACATAATTGTGCAACTCAATATTTAGTATTTATGGAGTTAAAGTGTTTCCGCCGTAATTATTAAAAGGGCTACCACGTTACACTCTCTGATTGGTTTGTCGTGTACCTCCATTCCCTCACAATCCGAACTTCTATCCATGTAAAATAAGACCTGAAGCTTTCCTGGCGACAAATATGTTCACTTTCTTCTCGGACAGCCAGATGATTAAATATCAAAGTTTCGGGAGTGTATATATCTCCCATCATCAGGATATTTATAAAATGTTATAACCTCAAATGAAATACTAGATATAACACAACTATAAACAAAGACAAAAAACTATCAAAATTCGCATTACTGAACAAAAGACTGTTTTCAGTAAATTAAATGCCAGATCAGGAGATGGCCTGAGTATAGAAAATTGTGTCAAAGAAACGTAACTACATGATTATAAAGCTGTATTGATCTTTGCTTCTTAATTCGACGGATTTCCATTTTAAGGCCGGTTTCCAAGAGGAGCTGAACTGAAATCCAGCTTCACGATTAAGCGTGGTCCTTTCAGAGGAGGTCGCCAAAGCCTCCTTAATTCTCCGCTCCCAGTAACTGTTGCATTTTGCTAAGATGGTCGTCTCCCGAAAATACGCTCTATTGTCGTTATCAAAACAATGCTCTGCCAGCCCAGACTTTTCAGGTTGCATTAAACGAATGCTCCGTTCATCTTCGATTATTCTAGTAGCGATGGTCCTTCCGGTTTGTCCTATATTCACAGGGAATGCGGTACACTCCCGGAACTTGGAAGTCCATTTTGTCTTTCACTGGTATTGATCCATATATTGGCGATTCCGTCGTATCGATATGATAAAGTGCAGTTGAGAAACAGCAAAGAAGGACGCAATAGTCTGTGTTTGCAGACAGACAAACAACGACCCTTTTTCAAAGTTTCAGCGTATACCAAGCTTGTAATTCTGGAGAAAATTTAATAACGAATTTTTTGTTGGAATACATAGCAGAAAGTGTAAAAAACTGAAAATTAGAAATGCGTATACTTTTTTTAAAATTACATCTTGAGTCATAAACATTCATAACAGAACCTCTCCGTGATTTTGTTTTTTGTAATTTACTTCCTCCAACGTTAAGTCATATTGGAATGAATTGGGTAAAATGATGCTCAAATGAATCCAGGGTCCATGGAGCTTAGTTACCCGATATTCGTCTTGAAGGATAAGGGAAAACCCCGGGAAAAGCTTATCCAGGTAACTCACCCTGACCGAGATTCGAACTTGGGACCTCTTGAACGTGAGGCAGACATGCTACCATCTACGCTACCGAGGCGGACAATCTCTCCGTGTATGTAAGCTTAAATGTTATGGGCTGAACACGTAAATTATAAAATACTTAGATGCTGGTCCACTATAATACATTACTACATTACTTAAGACGTCCCTAGATGTCAATTTACGTACCTTGCCTTTCCTAATCTTCACCAATGCAGCCCAGGTTTGATTCCAGGCGACCGCAAACTGAGATTTGTAATGAACAAAACGGCGCTGGAGCGGTTTTCTCCGGATCTCCAGTTTTCCCCAGCATCTCATTCCACCGATGCTCCAGTTTCATCCCATGTACGAGTATAGTGTCACCGCCTGCGGTGCCGTATGTAGTAAAAGCGGGCGTTAAACACTACACATTTCTTCAGTTTATCCACTACAGGACCTATCATTACCGTTACGCCACTGCCAAATTAAACAGCAGTGTGGATAATACATCTCCTTGTCTCACCCCCCTCTCCACAATAAATATACCTGATAAATCTTGTTCTATTCTAACCCTGCATCTTGTCAATTCCATAGTCATTCTTGTCAATCTCACCAGTTTCAGTGGTATTCCGAACTCTCTCGTTATATGATAAATTTTAGCTCTGTCCAGGCTATCATACGCGTCTTTAAAATGTACATACAGCTGATGAAGCGGTCTGTAGGTACAAAAATAAGATATTGCCTCTTTTTCTTTTCAATGAGTCGAATCCAGAAGATCAAGCGACCTGTCTTATGTTCCCTGTGTCTGTTTGAGATTTTATTTCGTTTTCGTTGGGCAGTGCTGTGTTGAGGTGCCGTGAGGTTCATTTGTTTTTTGACGTCATTGATTTCTTGGTTCTCTATAGTGAAGATGGTGTGTACAGGGACGTGCTTTCTTATCGGTATCTAAATGTGTGTTACATGTTTAAGGGATACCTTATTTTCACTACAGAGTATACTAAATTTATCCATCATAAGCTATGCATGATGGAGTGTGCACGTAGCTGTACAAAAGGCTTCATATTCTAGAGTTTCGAAAACAACTAGCGCTTTTCTGTCGGGTTTGTTCCACAGTTGACAGTCAACTCCTTGCCAGGAGAATTTATATTTCGACTCACTTTCTGTATTGTCTTCAAGCGGTGTCAGAAGACTCTGCTAACGTGGTTGGTGTCATGTATGTTCCGATCACTGCGAAGTCTTTGAATATGACGATCACCATGTTTCTTTCCTGCTTGTCCTATCAATGATTTGTAGAGAAAAGATAATCCTCCGAGGGTCTTCCCCAGCTGCCTTGAGTCAGCCAAATCATCTACAGGGTAAGTAACCTTTAATACTAATTGGCTCCAGAAGGAAAGTCTCAAGCAGGATTAGGAAGCCTTCTTGATATCTCGGACGTCGTATAAGGGATTTGAGCCCTTCTATGTTCCACAGAAGACATTTATATCAGTATTACGATGTGCGAAAAGAGCGAAAAATCACGTCTGAGATAAGAAATCAGGACTGAATATTTGCTCATTATACTCGAAGTCTGATTGGCAACATTCGCATATTTTTACAAACGCCTATTTCATTATGCATTTCATGCTAATCAATATGTGGGAATAGAGCGGCCTTTAAACGATTGTCAGATCTTTTCACAGCTTAGCCGTACGCTTTTCGATTGTTTAGGAATTCTAACTTTCCACACTTCGGGCAGACGAGTAAACTCTTTGGAAAGTGTATAAGTATTGGAAAAATGAAATATTTAGCAAGAAAGTCTCTAAAAAGTGGTTCATTTAAAACAATTGAAATAAGTTGCGTTCTTTAAGAGATTTATAATCTTTGTGTACGAAGATTTGTGTATCCCTTACTGTTTACCAGTTATGAATAAAGTCATTAGAAATAAAACACTTCGCAAACAATTTAAGATATGTAGATGATGTTTTCAATACACAAAGCATACTGTATAGTTGTAGTCCAAATATCTTAAACATACTCGCACAGACATTTTTCTAAAAATACTTTATTGTATTCAGCGTGGACTCAAAGCATTTCTCCCTTGACATTTTGATGTGCAGGTTTTGAATGCAAAGAAATATCCCTGCGTATCGTAAACAGAGCAGAAGTTAAAACTAGGGCTTTGGAAACATTTCGAGTGAGTGTATGGGAAAGAGTAATTATTGTGGCATGAAAGTTTAGCATTTTTCAAGCATCCATAAATATGATTTAAGAATATTTGCTTGCTCCAAACGAACATTTAGAGCGTAAATACTTCTTTATATTTATATCTCTGAAAAATATTCTTAACGATTTTGAAGGAACTGCAGATTTGATATTCCGTACACTTTTCACAAATTCAAATTATTATTCAATTAATTTACGATGGTGACTCAAATGAAAACTTTAAATATTTTTAAATATTATTTACTGTGCAGAAGTGGTACAAAGATGTATCACTTTTCAACATAATCTCCCCCACGCTCAATGCAAGCTCTCCAGAGCTTACAAAGTGCATAAATAACTTGAGAAGAAAGTTCTTTTGGTAGCCCGCGTAGCGTACCTCTTCATTGGAACGGAACTTCTTTCCTCCCATTATGTCTTTGAGTGGTCCAAACATATTGAAATCACTTGGGGTAAGGTATGGTAAGTATGGTGGATGAGGAAGCCACTCAAAATGCAGGTCTGTGATTGCTGCAACTGTTGTACGGGAGTGTGCGGCCTAGCATTGTCATTGCATTGCCAAAGGACACCTGCTGACAGCAATCCGCGTCGCTTAGATTTGATTACAGGCCGTAGATGATTTGTTAGGAGATCTGTGTATGATGCAATTGTGACAGTGGTCCCTCTAGCCATGCATTTCTCCAAAATGACGCCTTTTTCGTCCCAAAAGAGAGTCAGCATAACCTTCCCTGCTGATGGTTCCGTTCGAAACTTCTTTGGTTTTGGTGATGAGGGGTGGCGCCACTCCTTGCTCGCTCTCTTCGTTTCCGGTTGGTGGAAGTGAACCAGGTATCGTCCTTAGTAACGATTCTTGCAAGGAAGCCATCACCTTCCCCGTTCAAAGCGCCGAAGAATTTCTTCACAAGCATCAACACATCGTTCTCTCATTTCAGGAGTCAGCTGCCGTGGTACCCATCTTGCAGACACTTTGTGAAACTGGAGCACATCATGCACAATGTGATATGCTGACCCATAACTAATTTGTAAACATGCTGAAATGTCATTCAATGTCACTCGGCGGTTTTCCTTCACTGTGGCTTCAACTGCTGCAATGTTCTTTGGAGTCACAACTCGTTGTGCCTGACCTAGACGTGGAGCATCTTCCACTGAAGTCACACCATTTGCGAACTTCCTACTCCATTCGCAGACTTGCTGCTGTGACAAACATGCATCACCGTACTGAACCTTCAATCGTCGGTGAATTTCAACTGGTTTCACATCTTCACAACGCAAAAACCGAAAAACAGAACGCTGTTCTACCCCGGTGCACGTCACAAGTGGGGCGGCCATCTTTATACTGATACTGCGACGGTATGTGTACATCTGCACTATGCTGCCACCTACAGGCCATTCTACATGTTGTTTGTAGCACGCTCACCAACTCACAGGATAACGGTGCGAAATTTCAAATTTTTATTACAATTTTAAAGTTTTCATTTGACTCACTCTCGTAGTAATTTTAAGTTTTGTTTTATTACTTTTGTTTTTGTTTGCTTATCTCTGATAAATTTAACTCTTGCTGTAGTAGCTAATTTTCAGTTATTCAGATTTCCTATGTCCCGTTTTGAACTCAATCGGTGAACGAAGATTTTGCCTCAGAGTTGTGGTCTTGAAATAATGCGATATTTCATTGTTATTCAAAATAACAATAAGATTCTTTGTCCTAGGATTTTATTTCCTGGTCACTTAATACAAAAGAAAGTAACATAATTTACCTAAAACTCTTCCTACGCATTCACTCTTACAGAAAACACAACTTACTCACGCGCTTCGCTTATAGAAGAAAAGATTATTGATTTTCCGTCGTCTTGGATACGGCTAGCTTCCTCACACTTTAAAACATTCATAGCCTACTCTGTAATTTCGTGTCTCTTTCACTCACTGGTTTCCATAGTCACAATATAAACATTATACCACTTTTTAAAATTTTAATGTAACTTTAAAATAATAAATATAAAATCACAAGTGATATAACATTATACTCGGAGTCAAACAAGGGTTAACTCTTGTATCTTAAATAACTATTGCTCTGTAAACTAATTTTATTGTTTGTTATATAAAATTTACTAACTTTTAACTTATTTATTTTTATTGTTTGTATTTGTCTGTAACGTGTTATCCAAGCACTGTACAGAATATCAAATATTTTCATGCGAACCTTGGACTGTAAACGTGTAAGCTTACACACAATGGAATGAAACCTATCAATTTACTTCTATGAATGTTATACAAAGACTATTATTTAATGAAAGCGAGTGTAAGTAACCGATCCTGTCCAATTTCTTGTCAATAATTTATCACGTTTCATTTCAGTGTCTAATCACAGATAAAACTGATACTCTCGTAATCAAATTTCAATGCGATGTCGCGTCCAGGCGGACAGAATGACGGCTGTCGGAATTCGATGGAGCGACTCTTGTCAAAAAATAAAAGTGCAGGTCCTCAGGATCCGAAATGCGAGAAGGCCTCTCGTTGATATTGTAGCTCCTCCAATGACGTGACATAATTGCCGCCGCAGTGTTATGCTACACTCAACACATGCGCTTCCATGACGTCATTATTTGGAGCATCGTTCAGGTTAAGCGGCGAGGACAAGTTTAAATTTTGTTTTCTGCTCCCCCTCCAACACGGATAGTGATTTTTTTTTGTTTCTTTTTCATTGCACCGTTTGTAATGTGACACATACACACAGATACGTACGTACGTGTGCGTACTTCGTATAATGTATAATGCTGATAATGCTTTTCCCCATTCTTCACTCCCGTCCTCAACTCCGATGGCTAGTCGTACTATCACTCCGCTGGATTCTACTCATAATGTATGATGACTTAGACCAAAAGCGATATATGTCCATGTGCGAGTTGGAGCTCTCTGTACTGTAAAAATGGCATTTGGTTATACATTCACCGATATGCTCTAATGTGCTGTAATATATACACATTCATATAAGAAAGCATATTCATTCTTATTCCTAAATAAAATGAGAATTATTTTGGAAAATCTGCCACAGGATATCAATATTTAACTGAGTGGGATGGGTCAGGCGGTTTCGTCTGTGGCCCAGATCCGGGAAACCCGGGTTCGATTTCCGTGGCCAATCTATCTCACCTATGGGATTTTTGGTGTTTTCCCGGGTCGCTAGGCGAATGTTGGGTATGTTGGGTATGTTGGGTCCTTCTATTTCATGTCCATTATCTTTTGTTATTTCTCACCTGGCGGTTAGAAGTGTCGGTGGGAGTCTCGGCGGTGCATGACAGGATGATATGCTCTTTCTCCTCCAGCAGGACGGACTTCAGTCTCCGAGCCGGCCTAGTGGCCCGATTAAGAAACGCGGCTGGCGGGATGGCTATGGTGTAGGCCTGCCTGAAGTCTTCCTTCCGGCCTCCGATGTCCAAACCGGTTTAGTGACTGTTTCAGGGCCGCGGTAGGTGGAATGACACTTGTCTTGAACCGCCGGGGAGTTTTTATCTAGTAAAGGTTAGGGACCCCGTCCTCTGTAGTGACTCCTTTGGGTCGGCCGCCTTCTATCTCTTCTTACCTCATCCCTCGTCCAGAGGGTGCCCCACTTGGGGCATAGGTACAAAGGAGTCTGGTGGAGATGCCAAATCCCTTCAGAACAATCCAATATCCAAAAGACTCTTTTAAAAACCTTGTTTTATTTTCAAACCCAACTCGTTTTGTATAATTTGAGGATACTTAATGAACTTGATTGTGACTGGAAATTGATTGCTGTTTTGTTTTACTAAAAGTGGCAGCTTTCATACGCAAAAGCAAAGCTAATTTGTTGTGATATATATAGTTTACGAGATTATTTTTGGAAATTAATTGTTCTTTCACACTAGCCGTGTGTAGGCTAAATTGTGGAAACGTAGAGTCAGACTGAAAAATTCAGTGCCATAGACGGGATTTGAACCACGGATCTTCTGGTTTCCGTCCAGCCGCTCTAAACCATTGAGCTATGGCCACGAGAATTCTCATACGAGTCAGTTGGAGAATTTAATGTCATATCGGCACGTTGGTCATAGTGGCTCAATGGTAGAGCGGCTGGACGGAAACCAGAACATCTGTGGTTCAAATCCCGTCTATGGCATTGCATTTTTCAGTCTGACTCTACGTTTCTACGAGATTATTTTTGTTATTCATTTCTATTCTTTTTTCACTTTTCGTCCCTTTCTCTGTCTCTCTCTCTCTCTCTCTCTCTCTCTCTCTCTCTCTCTCTCTCTCTCTTTCTCACTTAGACAGAAATTAGAGAAGAATTTCAGAGCTGTGACACAGCCCGCTTTTTAAAGAACTGACAATGGCTTAAGTCTCCGGTATTCCCTCTTTTGCCTAAAATTAAACGTATAATAAAGAATGCAACGGTTAATATCCGTTTACAGGCAATAGATATAGGAGTAAGCTGTTGTAATAATAGTTGTAGGAAAGCTGGAAGAGAAGGTCATGTGAATAACTACAATAGTTGTATTTCTACCTACTTAATGCTAATGAGATAAACGCTTGCAGTAACATTTGCTAATATATTTTGTTTTGCCTACAATGAGATACCGGAAGCTGTGGTGATACATCTTTAAAATGTAGGTGGCTGTGTGCTGTCTTTGGTATATCATTCTCCTGCATAACATAGGACAAAACAAATGAATAGCGATAGCATAAAACATTGAAGAATTCGAATCACTAACAAAGAATACTTGTGCAGTAATTAACATCACAAAGAAGAAAACATAAATTATATATTAATGAGATTTATATTTTTAATATGCTATTTTTTCTGTCACATGCGATGCACCAGTTGTACATATGTACAGTGCGATCAATATAAACCTGAACCACTTCAATAGGTCACATTTTCCCTTTGAAAGCTCGTAGAATGTAGAAATCTGTTTTAGTGATCTCAGTGGCTCTGGGAGAATTGACAGCATAGACAATTGTTGACAATTGACATTCTTAAATGTCCATTTTCTTGGGTATCTTTAAAACATTTGTGGAGCAGCCGGATGATATCAAATTGAGAGGAGATTATTTCCAGCAAGATGGAGCAACGTGCCATACATCTAATGACACCATGGAACTTGTAACCGGTTGTTTAGATAATCGAATAATCTCAAAAGGACTGTGGCCCTCAAGATCCCCTAACCAACCCTCAACGGATTTTTTCTTGTGCGGGTATTCAAAATAGTGTGTACAAGAATAGGCCACTGACAATTTGTTCTCAATTAATCCATTTGAACCTAAATAAGAAACACTGGCGAGGATACTCTCCGTAAAACTTCGAGAATATGGTGAAAGGAGTGCAAACATGTATATATGCTGGTGGAGGACACTTCCAACATTTCCTCTGAGATGTAAATAGTGTAATGTAATATCCCAATTGTGTATTTTACTATTTTAAAGTTGCACATGTGTCCCATTATTGGTTCGAAAGTTACGGCTTATTGAAATGGTTCAGGTTTATATGGATCGCACTATATTTGTACACAAGGAATTTAGAATATGCGGATTTTAAATGCCAAAAATTCAAGGGTACATTTTATCCTTAAGCTCTATAAGGCGATGCACTTAGAATTGCTGGATCTGTTTTCAAGAACACGAAAAATAATATTGTTCAATGTAAAGGGTGATATGGGGTGGAGAACTTTATTGAAAATGTTTTGCTACATCCTTGAAAGATGCTGACTTAAATAACAAGTTTGTATTTACCTTTGCCTTTATGAATTCTGCTACTCACACACAGACATACACCTTAACACGCATACTTGTTTCTGTTGAGCTCAGACTTCAGCTGTTTTTCCTTTGCGAAGATCAAAAATAAGATTTTAAGACCAGAAATAAGCATTGAAAGTAAATGCCTGGAACAGCTCTCGAATTTCAGCTATTTGAGCTGTGATATAAGCTTTGATTTAGACAAAGACATAAAAAACAAAATAAACACATTTCAGCAGATATGTGGAACTATAGAAAGAACAATGAACAACAAAGGAAGGAAGAAAAGAAAGTTTAAATTTTATAAAACGAAGGCAGTTCCAGTATTCATGCGTGGAAGTGAGTCCTGAATATTAAAAGAATGAGATAAAAGTAAGATACAGGGAGCAGAAATGACTTTCTTAGGAAGAGTTAAAGAATGTACTAGACGAGATTTAATAAGAAATAAAACGATTTGAGAGGAATTAGGCATATATAAATTGCAAGACAAAAATAGAAGAAATATAAAGAATTGGAAAGAACATATGAATAGAATAGACGAAGAAAGAGTACCGTGTTATCAGAAGATACTATCCTGAACGAAGAACAGATGTAGGACGCCCCAGAAAAAGATGGGGATAGTTGATGAAATGCGAAGACAGAACAGGCAGAAATGTCTAACCCTGAAGTGAAGAAGAAGCTCAGACTTCCCAAAATATATATTTTGGATGAAATATCTTACGATTTAGGAGATAAACAATACTGTGACTTTGTGGTTTCGTGAAATCAAACGTTCAGGTTACAAACACCAAAAATTGCACTTTATTTCTGTAGAAATACGCTTCGTACACATACACAATACAGCATACAAGGTCAACAAACACAGCTATTTACAGGCACGCGCTCATTTACCGACTAACCCCTCTTTGGCGGGCGGGCTGCATTTTTATAGATTACTAACAGCCCAGAAATTTCTCAAACAATCTAGACCCGGCTAGAACAAAGCCGAACTGTCGAGAAATCCATCTCCTCCAGTCGCCGTTTCGGCGAGCTTTTATCTACACACTGCACACGCATCCCTTTGAATGCCTTGACCCCTCGATCAACAATGGCCTGGCGACAATACATATTACTATTAACAAACGTAAGCTTTCGCGGCTAATGACTATTTATAACCACGCCATTCTTCCTGCAATAATGTACGCTGCGGAGGTCTGGAGTACGTCTACATCCCAAACTCAAATTACGCCAAATCCAAAGATCCTTCTTGATTATCGCAACAAAAGCATACAGAACTGTATCAAACAACGCCTTGCAGGCAATCGCAGGTGTTATGCCCATCGAATCTGCTATCCTCTTACATAATGACATTAAAGCTATATCGAAAGGACACTCCACTAATGCAGTAATCCCGATGCTGAAACGAACGGAAATTCACACCAGATCCAAAGGTATTTATCCCAAAGATAACCACATCCATATAAATACTTCAGGAGAATTAGGGAAAGCTGAAATTCTTATTTTCACAATGGTTCCAAGAGAGTAAACCTCGTTGGTGCAGGAATGGTGGTTATAGAAAACTCCAAAGAGATCTACATAGGAGTTAAAAGATTAGACCTAGTAAACTCAGTATTCCAGGCTGAACTTCTAGGTATTAAAGCAGCTGCGGAGTGGATAAAACAACAGAAAACTGGTAGTACAACTTTCGCCATACAGGTTGACTCAATGGCCGCTCTCCTCCATTGAACACAGAAGAACAACCCACCCCTTGCCCGTTCAGCTCAGAGAAAAGATTATCACCCTAAACAAGGCACACAATGTCACTCTTCACTGGGTCAAAGGTCATGCAGGTCTACGGGGGAATGAAAGAGCTGATTACCTCGCTAGGATTGCTGCCAGTCACAAGACCACCTTAGACTACAAATCAATTCCCATACCTCGGGGCAAGCAGCTGCTAACCGAATACTACACTACAGTTTGGAACTCCATATACACCTGATGCAACAATGCCTTTCATACCAAACTTTTCATTCTCAACATACGACACCGTCTGTCCTTATCTCTATGGCCCAATCACATAACCACACAATTCCTCTCAAATCACGGCCGATTCCAGGCCTACCTTCACAGAATGAAAATAAGAGCCTCGCCATCCTGTAACTGCACTGAAAAACACCCACAGACGGCTCTGCATTTGATGATAGAGTGCAGTAATTTCTCAAAAGATCGACCAGACGTTTTATGTTCGGCCCCTCTACCCGTGGTTCTGAAGATTCACTTCAATACAGTTCAAATATCAGGATTCATCAAGAGCAGCTACCGCACTGTGAAAATAACTATTGTAAATAATCCCGTGATATACTTTTAGGTAAAACACGGGCTGTAAAATATTGTTGAAAAAAAAAAAAAGAAAGCTTTCACGGCCAGCGTCTTGTACAGTAGTAGATTCCAGGCTGTAAGGCCATGGTCCACTGTGCTTCCACAACTCTCTTCCAGACGGTTTGCTTGCAACTGAGGTCAGCATCATCGGTGGCGTAGAAAAGTCCTCCTTGTACTCTGCGTAGCTACTGAGTAGAGAATCTTCTACTGTACAATACATTTTACATGATACATAATAGTTGTTTTAATTATGTTGATTTCAAAATAATCTATACAAGAAGTGTATTAAGTATTAATAATTAACTTTTAGAATAGTTTCAAGAAAAAAAGCATGGTGGAATCACCAAAACAAGTTAAGTTCGTTCATTTTAAAATATAAGATTAAATACATTCTGAGTAGTTTTATGCAACAAAAACTTATAACCTTTAGAATTTATTTTCATTAGTTTATTCAACTACCAGTTTTAAACTTTTTATATTTAGTTATTAAGTAGTTTGTCTTATTATAAGAGGCTATTCTGAAGTTAGTTATTTGGGAGAGGACTGGCATATGGACATCTGAAAACCATTTAGGGGTGTGTATTGTCGGGATTTGAACAGCAATCTCCCGTACACTAGTTCGTGCCTCATGCCCCCTCTACTACCTGTATCAGCAGAACACTAGAATCTCGTGACTAGCGTCTTTGGCATTCTAATTTAATCTACCCTCTAATTTCTTGAAGTCAACGTACTGAGTGTGACAAATGTGAACTTGTTACAAATACGCACTTGTTTGTAATTGCTAGGTTATTTACTTGCGATACTTTTATGGACATTTATCCATCCCTACGATCTACAAAACAACACTTCAGTGACACCTGTCGTTTCAGAAATATTCCCAGTGATGGTTTAGGAGATTTTCCCGGTACAGTTTTGGGTTATGTAATCGATACGTGAGGAAGGATGTGTGACGGAATAGCGACACTTCCTGTTAACCTTCATACATATTTTGTGATATTCTGGAAGTACTTAGTATATTCATTGCGGCTTTTCATAAGAACTAATAGATTATTATTTATCATACAAGAGGACCTGTCCAATATTGATGACCGTGACATGAAACTTAACTTTAATCCCTTGATGTATAATTATAACAAATATGCTTTAAAACTACTTCGAAGAAATGCACTCAAATGTCGAATTCTTGCATCTTTAATGCTGTTTCCTGAAACAAGAGCTGCACGCAACGATATTTGCTTCAGAGGGTTTAAAACCAATATTCATGTTTCATATAGCGATTTCGTACTGTTACTTCACTCGGCTTTCCCTGTCAAGCTAGTTCAATTTAGCGTATCACTTCACTAATGTGAAGTGTTCACGGTCACTTATTTGTTTTCACATTCACTTCACTTTCTTCCGTGAAATAGCGGCGTAACAAAATACGTAACCTCTTCTTCACACCCGGTTTACTCATTGGGGAGTGGAACACAAGACGTCTCTGATTCCTTGCGTAAGAACACTCACCACAATCAATGCAAGCTCGATTTTCGTCAACTAGAAGCGTTGATCGCTTGATCGCTTTAGTCACTCGCATCACACTGCTTCCGGAGTGCTCGTTTGTATAAGAATTGGAAAATTCATATGTCTCAGAACGTTCGAGATGAAGAAACATCCAGAAAGTTCTATCTCTAGCGCTTATCTTGTTTAAGTTGGGCGAACGAGCTGCTTATCTATTAACGGTTCCAACTGTCCAGTGCCGACCTCCCTCTAACCTTGGGCAGTGGCCGCTGCTTCACGGTATTACAAGTTAGATACATGTATGCTTGGTACGCTGTCGTTTACAGTTGGAACACATTTTAAATGAGACGTTTTCTTTACTGCTTCCCCACTACTTTACTGTCTCTACAACCCCTTATAGAAAGTAGAAGAAATGCCTGTTATATTCAGGGAGTACTTTTAGAGTAATTTACATGTAAAATATATAAGTAATGTGAAAAACTATTTTTCACGTAAGTAAAAAATAAAGAAAAACTAGCAGTTATTGCCTTTTTGTGTCGTAAACATCAATAATTTAATTCCTTTTATGTTATTAATGCTCTGATACACAAATATTACGCCAGTCTTACAAATGTTTATGATAAATCATTTAATAAGTGTGCAACATCAGTATACAAAATGAGTTATTAATAATATAGAAATCATAGCACTTTATTTTAAAATGTTAGTCGTAAACTCCTTTATCACTAATTGGATTGAAATAAAAGCTCACTTTATGGTTGATAGCAAATTACTCTTACTTTGTTCTGGTTTTAGTAAAAATAATATGTAATATTTATTAAATCATGCAAGTATGTAAAAATTGAAGTTTCTGGATTGCTTCCAAAACCTTATTTATTTCTGAGCAGGAGGAAAAGCTGAATGAGCATTTTAGTCAGTGCGAGTGATAAACTGCTCACAATATATAAAAGGTGATCAAGTATTGACACATCTATGCCAAAATAAAATACATATCTCGAAAATGACTAGAAAAAGCACGTTATTTGAATAAATTATATATTTCCGTTATGGTTTATCAGTTAAAGGTTTTCGTATTTCCATCCGAATTAAAACAACTTTCCAGGTAATTTCCAAAAAGTTCAACTTACACATTTTGCTTCATAAAGACGTATCCAAGATAGTGTATTTTCATCAAACACATTAGAGCGACTTTTAAGAATATATAAACATTAATAAGGTAAGAAATTGCATGTATAGGGTTGCTTGAAGTGAGGAGGATTCATTTAATAATTATTATGTCGAACCCCTAGAAGATATTAAAGTTGTATACTAAATTCAACGTTTTGTTTTTTAATTATTCTGTTTTAACTCAAACACACATGAATTTTGTTTCTGAAAATGCTTTATGGGATTCAGGTGCTCCCACAACAGGCATTTTCAGCAATAGATTGACACAAAATACTGTACTGTTATATTAAAATGTTATAGTTCATATAAATAATTGGCAGAAAAAGTAGAATTAAGCTAATTTTTGACTGTTGCCATTATTTAGTAATTTAGGAATGCTATTATGGAGAGTAAGATGCAAATGTCAGTTTTTGGTAGAAAAACAAGATAATGCATCGTGGCATATTCGAGACTGGTTCATTTAAAGTCCACAATTTCTATAAAAAAAAAAAAAAAAAAAAAATTAATCTGACATTGCAGCAAAATTGAGTAGAAAACAGGAATCTTATCCCTTCACCCTGACGAACCCTAATTTTTGGCAATTTAAACCTTAATTAATAATTTAAATGGATTAATTTGATTAATTATAATATGAATTACTCAAATTAGATTAAACCATCCGTTTTAACAATGAAGGGATGGATTAGTAAGCGAAGTAAAATATAAGGGAATAAAATACACATACAAAAACAATGATACAAAACTTGTCATTATAAAGCTATTACAGTTCCTAATTATTTTGTACACAATGCGCATTCAGTAATTCGAACCTTAGCTTTTGTGTCGCTGATCAGACATTCTCTTTTGTTTACGGATTAAAGGTTGAAGCGTAATTAATATTCTATCCATATTTCGAAAGCATATTATTACTTACTCAGCTATGCTGTATTCTAAAGCAATTTTCGTGTAGATAATTTAAAAATGTATTGTGCTTAATAACTGTTCATGCATATGTTAGAGACAACAGTCGTGAAAGTTCAAAATCATCAGTAATAAATGTATTCTCAAATAAAGTAACCAATTATCCCTTTTCATAAAAGGCCGTTGAAATATAGAAAATAACAGTTTTAATATTACTAAAGTGAACAAAGGTTGTCATGAAACCTATTATAGTTTACTTTGTTTTATTACTTGAACTTTATATGACTCTTAAATATGTAAATGATTACGCAAGACTTTTAAATTATGCAAACAAATGCTGCTGAAGGTATAAGAGGGAGGAAATTATTTTCGAAAGAAACTTTCTACCACTGGATTCAACATTTTATGAACCGTCATAACGGTATTTTCAACCTTGTCAGTTATTTAGAATATTCTTGTAATTTCACTTCCACGGACAATTACGAATGATCGTTATACATTTATACTGTAACTTTGTGGGTTCGTAGAATTAAAAGTCCAGTTCCAGAAATTCAAAATGTTCTTTATTTCGGTAGAAATACACTTTGGTCAACCCTTAACTTAAAGTTAACCACTGGCGCGACAGATCTTAGAGGACCAAGGCCTACCAACCCGACTGCCGGCCTCACGCCCACTTACGCACGGCAGAGGTGGACAATCATCCAACCGACACGGGGAGGAGATGTGGACAGCATCTCGGCATCCCCCAGCCGAAATGTTGGTTTCCGTGTCCAGGGCCACTTACCTAGCGTAAGCTCCTCACTTTCCTCAGGATGCAGAGTGGGCACCGGTCCTATACCCGGGACCTAAATTCCCCACCACATGGGTGGGATCGAACCCAGGCCGCTTTCCGTGGCCAGGGACCAAGGCATGCTTCCTTAGCCCGCTACGCCACGGCGCAGTTGGTCAACCCTTACAGTAGCAGAAGTACGTCACATATACAATTGCAATCTTCCAAGATCACCGTTCACAAACAAAAGCGTTCACTTTCAAAATAATGCCGTGGGCACACGATTCAGTTCCGTTTACACTCTTACTCTAACTAGCGATCGCGGATTCTTTTTATACGACCATTCATGACTCCAGACGGTTGTGAAATGTTCTCCATCAAGATATCACTAGAACTATCTAGTTACCTATCTTTATCTGTTTCGGCAAGCATTTTATCTCCGCACTACAGGATCTGTCTCTTATCTCCGTTCTACACTGTCTGCACCTTTGTGTACGTCAGCTGCGCTTATCGAAACAATGGGCACGCGGCAATACTTTCTTGTAATTTACAGCAAAACCATGGTAAAATATGTATAATAAATGAAATAAAATATAATTTTTCTTACATTATTACTCTCTAAAATTAATTCCGAGCATATCCTTAGATAAGTTCTTAGCTTTGACTGCTTTCAGTTTCATAAACATTCCGGAAGTAAAAGTTTACTTTAAATTTGATTTCCCTAATACAAAAAAGTCGACTGTCAGTTGTTATAATGCAGTAAAGTTATCTTAACGCAACTATCTGAAAAAAAAAATTATGCTGCACCCACATGGCTTTCTCTATTATTGTACAAAACCTTCTTACAAATACGTTTCTTTTATTTATTTCAAGTTAATGGAAATAAGCATTTGTGAAAGTTGTCTTATTGGTATATCCTCGTAAAACCAATGGGAATAATGAAGTACAGCAGGCTTTAAACGATTGTCAGCTATTTTAACAGCTGATCCTTATGTAATGGCTTTGGAGTTCGGTTCTCATTTCATGGCCAAGAGATAAAAAAGGCGAGTTTCCATTTAAAAAAGGTATGAGTACTTGAAAATTCAAAGCAATATCAAGAATTTCATCGAAAATGTTTAGATCTACAACTATTTTTAACATAAACTATAAGACTTGAAGCTTTCCTGGCGACGAAAATGCTGAATTTCTTCTCGGGCAGCCAGCCAGGCGAAAAGACGTTTAGATATCAACGTTTCGGGAGTGTGCATCTCTCCCATCATCAGGATATTTACTAAATGTTATAACCACAAATGAAACATTGCAGAATTAAGGAAGCTTTGGCCATTTCCTTTGAAAGGAGCACGCTTAATCGTGATGCTGGATTTCAGTTCAGCTCCACTTGGAAACCGACCTTAAAATAGAAATCCGTCAATTTAAGAATCACAGATCAATACAGCTTGATAATCAAGTTAAGTAGTTACGTTTCTTTGACACAATTTTCTATACTCACGCCATCTCCTAACCTGGCATTTAATTTACTGAAAACAGTCTTTTGTTCAGTAATGCGAATTTTGATAGTGTTCTGTCTTTGATTATATTTGTGTTAGAACCAGTGTTTCATTTGGAATTATAACATTTAATAAATATCCTGATGATGGGAGAGAGGCACACTCCCGAAACGTCTATTTCTAATCGTTTTTTCGCGTGGCTTGCTTCCCGGGATGAAATTGAGCATAAACTATATATTTTAACGAAATATTGATATTTTTGCATACTAGAATTTTGATTATCTCATACGGTTTACCAGTTAAGTAAGACTCGTTCAAACTGATGAGAACTTCAAATGTTATTGCCTGAAAATACAGAACACGCAGTCCTAATTTGTCACGAAAATATGTTAAGCATTTGGAATAGAATTTAACTAGATCTGTGTTTGAGAAGAAATGAAAGATGTCGAAAATGTTCCATGCAAAGCATTGTCTAGGGTGGGAGAATTACTTAAGTCTTCGTTAAAATGTTCCCTTGGTACTTAACTGACTTTATGTGTTTCCATTAACATATTCACAGACCTGCTTTCCCGAAATATTGGGTGTATTACATTTTTCACTTGCTTATTTGCGTAAGGGAAATAAGCCATAACCTGCGATAGACGAAATCATCTTGATGTAAACCATCCACGATCCGGTTTATACAGATAAGTGTACAAATAAGTTACCAAGAAGTGTTTATTATGCAGAAAAAAACTAATCGAGGACTTTTTCAAAGGTTATTATTGTTTTTCCTCCCACTCTTTTCTACATCAAACTTTGGGGGATTCATGACATCCCTGCACTCTTGCTCTTTACCTTAATTCCACCAGATCGGCTCTGTCTGCGTCATCATTCCTGATGCACAGCACCGTCTACTGCAAAGATATGCAACCCTGTTTGAAGTAAAGTACCGAAGGTCTAGCATTAGAATTGTATAGCTCTCAATTGTTATGGCACTGTTAAAGAAATTTGAAATTCATTTACAGCAGTGTAAAAAAGCTGATAAAGCACGTATCAGCATTTCAGTATTTCTCTTAAAGTATGAGTAAAAGCAAATAAATAAAGGGAAACATTTCTGAAATAATTGCACAATGAAACAATGTGACAAAAATTATCTACCTTAACGAGATTACGTGTCTTCTGTAACAACTTCAAAAGTTCTGCTCATCTATTACATAAAGCCAAATGATACTGAAGCAAACTTTAAGGGTTATTCACACTAATTAAAGATTTATATATACAAATATAACAATTTGTAGCTTAAAAATTAAGAAATGGTAATTTTCTTATAAATTGTCCGGGATCGCGATTTCATGTAAAACTTTTACACATCCTTAACCGGAAACAACAAAGCTGTCGCCATCGTTACGAACGCTAGATGTTAATATGTTCATGTTAGTACTATCAAAATCTGAAGATAAAACAATTTTAAAAACAGAATCAACTGCCGGTATTTCAGAATTCAGTACGCGAATAAAATAAAAAATAAGTTTCAACCCTTTTTCACATAAATTTGCTGTTTTCAGTAGTTTGATTTATGGACTAATAAATATACCCCCGAATAAAGATGAATTTCATAAAGAATATAAACATATAATTAATGCTGCTTTAACTAATGGTTTTAATAAAGACTTTATCAATAAAAAACGAAAAATTCAAATAACAAAAAACTGTTAATAATATTTCTACCCTTAGAAAAATAAAAGACGATTATAATTTTAAAAAAATTTACTTAGCATCCTTGGGTTAATAAACATTTTCAAAAAATGTATAAAGAGTATGGTATAACTTTAGTTTCTCAAAATAAATATAGTATTAAAAATTTGTTGCAAGATAACATTAAAAAAAATAATAAAAATAAAAAGAATCTGGTATTTTCCAGTTTAACTGTTTCGATTGTGATAAAGTTTATGTTGGAAAGACCAAACTTAATTTAGAAACCAAAACGAAAGAACATTTTCGTAACATTAAGTATAAACAAAGTGATAAATCGGCCGTAGCAGAATATTTTTTGTCAGTTAACCATGAAATAAATCTAGTAGTTAAATTATTACACCAATTAAATGGTACGATAGATTTAATGGTTTGTGGAAACATATTTACTTAAAAAAACAAACATCGTGTAATGAATTTTGAAATATCGGTAGCTGATTCTGTCTCTAAATTTGCTTTATTTTCAGATTTTGGTAGTACTAACAAGAAAATATATAAATATATATAAGCTCGAGGGTATCTACCAGGCAATTCACACATTGTGAAGACTGACCTCACCTCTAATGACCAGGGAGTTATTGAGCTGTCCCAAAAGGGCGCCTGGCACCTCCGTGGGGCTTTCCATAGAGCAAGACCTAGAGACTAACAAGCCCCCCCCCCCCATCTAGTCCTATGGACTCAAGACGGGATGGAAGTGCATACGCCGCGCGCCAACCCCAAAGGGGAAGGCTACCGATCAACCTCGGTAGGACCGCCTGGTGATTTAGCACACCTTCTACTAGCTATGCAGGCTAGTAGGCGGAAATATATGGCTTCCCTCAACCCCGTCCAAGGACGTACCCGATCTCCCACGGGTATCGGGAACCACTGACCCCTTGAGTCCAACCCAGTTCGAACAACTTCCATTCAGAGAGGGGCTCGAATGTTCGGACTAACAAGAACATATTAACATCTAACGTTCGTTACCATGGTGACAGCTTTGTTGTTTCCAGCTGAGGATGTGTAAAAGTTTTACATGAAATCGCGATCGCGGACAATTTATAAGAAAAATATAATCATTATATTATAATATAAATCATTAAATATAATCATTATATAATATGTGAAATTTTAAGTTACAAATTGTTATATTTGTATATATTTGTTTGCTTCACAGTTAAGAGCTTCATATTTTACGTATTTAAACATTTATATGTTTATTATTCCAACTTCTTAAATATTTGATATCTTAAGTCAGAATCATTATTGTTGTCCCATGCCAAAGTGTTGAAAATCGGAGAATCGTTAGAGGCAGGCTAAAATTTATATAGTAAATTGGTTTGATATTTGACCTGTACATGTAGAGGACAACACATAAACTCACTCTTTCTCTCTCAGACACACACACTACCACACACAAGCGTTCTAAAAATACTTTTTCCCTACACAAAGGATCTCTCTATATTTGTATCATCAGTTACATTTTGACATAGTAGTTTTCTGTTGGATCTCAATAATTTCCTCATCTACAAATGGTAGATAATGTAAATTTTAATAATAGAGTATATAATTATTACTAGACACTCAAAAATACCTTTACCTTGCCGCTCGAGTTTCCCATTTGGGAAGTTCTAGATTCAAAACCCTACGCTATTGACCATCCTAACAAAGATATCTATATGCGACTTTTGGGTCACTAGATAAATTCTGGGATTGATTCATATAAACCAGAAACATTCTCTTGTCATTCCTTGTCATTCCTTGTCATTCACCTCCTTGGTTATCTTTTAGGAGTAGTTATTCCTTGAGGAGGGAATAGTTTCTGCGGTGGTACTGAAACCAGTATATCCCAATCTACGGGTTCACATCGAGTGACAGTTGAGCAATGTTTGAAGGTACCAGGGAAACTGGTTCATTGTGCCTGCCGCCAAATGATCTGGCAGCCCGAAACGAATCTTATTTCTTTCCTTCAACTGACGGTCGAAAAGGATGGATCTCTATCACAAGAGTGAAATCCTTCTCCATTACAATCCTATTGGAGGGGTGTTGTAAAGTTTTAATTATTACCCTTTAAAAATGTGATAGAAAGTTTGCGTTGATATGTGCTTGTCACCACCCAGGTTTACACATTTTTCCCAGTGTTTCTTGACCTTCCGAATAACTTGATTGTAGAAGTCTGCAGAATTCGCTTTAAACTTTTCTTCCACTTCTTTAATGACGTCATTTGTGTTGTCAAATCGGCGAACAAGATCGGGCGAATAAGGCGGATGCTGTAAGTTCTCAAGGCCACATTCCCATGTACTTTCATGCAACTTGAGATGAATGCGCTGGTGTATTGTCAGCCAGAAGACGAACACCTTCGGAGAGCATACAACATCGTTTCTTAAGCAGAGCTCCTCATATCTTGTCTAGGAGATTGCAGTAGTATCTGCCAGTAATGGTTTGACCCTTGGCAAGATAATCTGTAAGCATGACTCCACGACAGTCCCAGAAAACTGAAAGCATGACCTTCCTATCTGACTTTTACACCTTTGCCCTTTTGGGACGGGGATATCGGCATGTTTCCATTCCATGCTCATGGATTTTGTCTCTGGATCATACTGATAGATCCAGGATTCATCAATGGTTACCAGACGATAAAAACGTCATCTTCCTCCTGTTCCAACAGCATCAACATCTGTCTTCAAAGGTCTTGCAGTGTTTGCTTTTGGAAAGGAGTTAGCAAACTTGGAACCAATTGTGCAGACACCTTAGACATGTGCAGCTCGTCATTTTTAATTTTCCACACACTACCATAACTAAGATGTGTCTCATTCATGATCATTTGGATGGTTGCTCGTCTGTCTTCCGGTATTAAGCACCCCACTTTCTTCACTGTGACAGCATCGTCTGTCATTGACAGTCTACCAGCTCTTGGTTCATTTGTCAGGGACATGTGACCAGGGGCGGTTCCTCCATACGGTTGCTGGTTTGCGCTACACCCACTGATTCTGAATATATAACAGGTGCATTTTGCACTTAAAGCTGTACTTGTTTGCATTGTTTTATATACAAACATGTTTCAATTACGCCTATCGTCTGTAGCTACCCATGACCGCAGAAGTCGAAACAAACAGTGATTAGCTGTAGGAGCCGCAGGTTTGCAGCGAAGAGTTAACCTAAGATTTCGCCCAAATGTAGGCCCTTTGAGGGGCTTGCGGGAAGGTGAAGAGATGGGAGTGGCTTCTTATACATTGCTTAAATGGAGGTTTATAAACCTAGCTCCTCCCACTCTTAGCAACGGTTATAGCGTGACCTTCAGGCTTAACTTCTGTGTGCTCTGCTTTTCGAACACAGGGAGAATTTAATTAAATGCATGGAGGTTATTCAGAAGAGACCTCTGTTAACAACGCCACACTTGTTCAGGCTTCTGGGTTTATGGCCAGTTTGAAAGATTATAATTTTGTATTCTGGCTGTCTTTCTTCTACAAGATCATACATACCCCATGTAGACATTTTGTACATTCAGCTGCAGAAACGAGACCGCAATGCCTCATTTGCCATCGCCCAGCTAAACGCATTTGAAAGGGAAGTGCAAAAGGTTAGAAATAGCTAGTTAGAAGAGAAGCTCTTGAAGTATGTGACATTCTTAGAGAAGCAAAGGACAGATTTAGCTTCACGGGGCATCTGGTAGCCTCAACTTTGTTTCATCAAGAAAATTTCTAAGACATTTCCTGAGGATTCCCTTAGAGAAACAATAAGGTTCTATCCTTTTATCATTGGAACAAAAATTCGTAGAGAACTTGACTGTAATTTACAGTCGAGAGGAATTTCGTGGAATGTCCGGCACTTTGTGCTTGATGGGCTTCATTAAGGAAACAATTTATGTGCTACATTCAGCGAATATGTCAAACTCCTCCGAGTACTGTTAACTATACCAATGTCTACCGCTGAAGCAGAATGCTGTTCCTCAACTTTAAAAAGAATAAAAACTTTCCTTAGGAACACAATGTCACAGGACCGATTGTCAGCATTAGCAATGCTTTCAATTGAGAGAGATTTTGTTATGAAGATCAGCGATTTCAACGCAAAAGTTATCGATAGATTTACCAGATCTAAGGAGAGTAGAGCAGAGAATCTGTATAAATAGGTGAGTCATTACTACCCAGTACACTACCAATAATTTAACCCACCAGCCGCTACTGTATGTGACCAGTTTGAAAATTCAGTTTCTACCTCACAATAGTGCCATGCGATAGGCAATCATTTCCATCAACAGCCGTCATTACATCGTGGATTTCCAAGGCAGTTTTGCCCTTCAAATGCAGCAACTTGATCACACTACAGCCTCAGTGTTCTCCATCTTACACCTCCGTCATTTCTAGCACTCACTGTAAAAAAAATAAAGGACTCAAATCACTGAAATTACCATGTCCCGAGGGATCATTGACGACAATGACGACACCCTCCCGTATTTTAGCTATAGTAATGGAAGAGATAATGTAAGCATATATCGACGCAGCAGTTGCTGAATGGCAAGCTCAGTTGAATGTAGATTTTAAGTTAGGTCGTACAATCTTAAATACATTCCTGTTTGCAGATCATCAGGTCATTCTGGCAGATACTGAAGACAGACTACAAATAGATTTAGTACCAACTCGACAAAACGATGTCAAAGTATAATTTTATAATTTCAGCAGAGAAAACGAAAGTGATATCTATAATTGGTAAATACCCAACACGGTCCAAAATGCTCCTATAAAACAAAATATTAGAAAAAGTTAAATATTTTAATTACTTAGGATGTGATATTTCCTATAAATGGAACAGAGATTTAAAACAAAAGATCTATAAATTTCAAAACATATGTGGCACTATAAAACGAACATTGAAAAACAAAACAAGAAGAGATACCATATTAAAGTTTTATAAAACTATGGCAGTGCCTGTTATATCTTATGGAGCCCAGACGTGGACCTTGAACAGAACTGATAAAAGAATAATTGAAACGACTGAAATGAAATTTTTGAGGTACGTAGCTGGCTGTAGTCTTAAAGATCACATTAAAAGTGAAACAATAAGAGAACAACTAAAAATATTTACTTTAAATGACAAACTCAGGAAGTACAAACTGCAATGGCAAGATCACCTCTCTCGAATGCCAGAAGAAAGACTCAGCAAACAGGCCTTGCTGTATAAACCAGTTGGTATTAGAGATGTTGGAAGACCACGGAGACACTGGGAAGATCCCTTCTGAGCCCAAACAGGCCTATCTGGCCTGTCTTGAAGGTTGATGATGATGATGATGATGATGATGATATATAAAGTATGCCCACCACAAGAAGGCAAGCGGGAAATTAAGGGCACAGAAGCTTGAACTATTTATCTGTTCTGGTACTGCATCTGTCTACTACGTAATTTGTGGACGAGTGTGTATATGAGACACCCATACTGCCAGATCTAATGCTCGATTCAGTAACTGCAGTGATAGGTATTTGCACGGATAAGTTAAGTGGCAACACTGTGTTTCTAGCCACCCAGACCTATCCAATATCCTTGGGTGTCGGTAATCACTACCTCGCCGAAATAAACACTATCCGAACAGCTCTCCTTGGGATACACTCGCAAGTTCTGCCCAGTATGCTTCTATTAAATCAGAAGTACGAGTGCTAGAAGTCTGCAGCGCCACAGCAGCTGATCGGGTTGGATCCCCTTCCTTGAAGTCACAGAAGATCTTTAGAAAAGATTTACTTGAGCGGGGGGCTGAAGTCGTTTAAGACACGGAATTCAAAACGGAAGTCTGTGGTTAAAATCCTGCCAGGACTGTCCTTCCTGACTGCGTTCTTTAGGTTTATATTGTGACCATAATATTTTGTACATTTATAAAAGAAGTAAATGTGAGTAAAAATCATATATTCGGAAGATGTAGGAATAACATTGAGACACGTATCCTGTCACGTTACTTGTAGGTCATGTTTGACTGTCAGGCATAGGTCGTCGCCTTGCTGACTTAAGCTGACGAAAGTTTGACTCAGTTGCTACTTTGGCAGAGATTTAAAATTTAAACCTAAAGAATTTGGCCTAAGTGGGAACACTCGTGCATGTGCTAGACGAATCTGCGTCGCTTGTTTCTTCTATGAGGCCTGTTCAATAAAGAATGATCGTAATTTTTTGCGGTCATAATTTGCGCAATAAAATTCTAACTTAGTATTTTCTCTTAGCTTAATATGAAACAAACACGCCTTAGTAGTTTCACTGATGGCACTCCTGGTTTCCGCCTGTGAGAACCAGGCAACTTCAGACATGTTTAATATCGCCTACCGCTGCAATGGAGGTAACACGTGAGGAACACTAGGTAGCTTTGGAATTCTGCTTTCGTCTCAACAAATCTTCAGTTGAGGCCTATACAATGTTACAGGAGGCCTATGGAGAGTCTGTTCTTCCCTACAGCACAGCTCGATGGTGGTTTAAAATATTTAAAGAGGGGAGACAATCAATTTCAAAGGAAGGTGAACCCGGTGCTCCAGTTACTGCCCTTACGGAAGAAAACACACACACCAGTAACTGGAAAATACTACAGGGATGTTCTGAAAAAATTTCAAGTTCATATCAGGCACAAAAGACCACATTTCCGTGAAACTGACTGGATGTTACACCACGATAATGCGCGGCCGCATATTGCCAATGCTGTTGCTGAATATCTTACATAAATCAGCGGAAGTGCATCTCACACCCTCCCTATAGTCCGGATTTAACTTCATGTGACTTTTTCTATTCCCTAACTTGAAGAAACGCCTTCGTGGGAGGCATTATCCATCATCTGAAGCAGTGGTGAAGGCTGCGGAGGTGATTTTGAAGGATCTCTCAAAAAGGGTTTCCAGCATATCTTTGAAGACTGGCAGAAACGCTGGAACATGTGTATCGCATTCAAGGGAAACTATTTTGAGAAGGATAATCAAAATTATGAGGATGAGTAAAGGCACGTTGTCAAAAAAATTGTGATCATTCTTTATTGAACAGCCCTTGCACTATTTCCGATAATGAAATTTCTGACTCCAGGAATCACAGCCAAGGTAAAGCTCACGGCTGTCATTTTCTGAGCAATCTTGTTGGTTGTATGTAGGTCATTAACTTTTAGTTTATGTAGAATAAACCCCTTATAAGCCAGAACTATATGTCACAATTTTAATATAATTAAATCCTTCACTTTAAGCTACACCTTTTAGGGAACACCCCCTTCTTGAGGACCCCCTCGCTGCTAGTGACGTTCACTATATTAAGTGGAACTCGATGTTACCTCAGATGTTAGTGCAAAGCGTGAACGTTACAGTATAATCTTCATAACTGAAAATGCCGAAGAGGACGTAGGCGTCGAACATTTCCTTCCCACAGTTCTGTTCGATTTATTTCACGTGGTATCATTGCCTACCGCTATGGTAGCGTATGTAGTAAAAATGGACGTTAAAGTGCATTGTAACGAAAATACTTAGCTGTGTATTTGAGGTTGGTTAAATCCCACGTTGCGTAGACAATATGTATCGAATTTATGCAGTTCCCTGATGTTCTGGAAGTATTACCTCGTCCACGGCTGCTCTGATATTCGCATAAGGATTTCTTTTCCCAGGACGAGTCGCGGAGTTGAAGAAGATGGTGGATTTTTAAATGAAACACTATTTTATCGAATTAATTTTGAATAATCTTTTCGATTTATTGATAATTTGACTTTTTAATACTTGATAATTAAAGATTTTCACTATAAATTGATAATTGTTACTCGTAGCACAATTACAATTATACTATAACAACTTTTGACGATAGCGTCCATTTTAGAATTTGACGAGTACGTCTTACTCACACAACAGCTTGATAGAGAAGAAGAAGGAAAGTCCAAGTCCAAGTCGTATACTGACAGGCTGTTAACAGCCAGAAGGTTTTTGCTGCGTACCCACCCAGGTTTTGGGTCTGACCGCAGGTTGATAATTGTGATGTTTACAGGATGATGTGGTATTTTTTGTTGAGGTAGCTTTTTGCTCCTCTTTAATTTTGTACAGGATGCCAAACCGCTTTTTTGTTTACACCCTTTTGTTTTATTTTTCTAAAGTGGGGTAAATTTTCTAGCCAAACAGCTCTTTTGGAGTTTTGAAATTTAGCTTGTGCTGCTGTAAGGAAAGAAGGAAACAAGAAGGAAACAGCTTCATCTCGTTCTTATATATTAACTGGGTAGTTGCTATGACTGTTCAATTTTTTTTTTTTTTTTTTTTCAATTTTGATTGACGATTTTCTCATACTTTTTCCAGATAATTCCATTTTATAATTTTTAACATTTAAACGTATTTGAATAACCATTTTAAATCGTCTCAACATGAAAATACGGAAGAGGAGAAAGCACAAGATACAGGAGTAACATGAGGAAACGAAGGGAGGCCCGCCTCGGTAGCGTAGATGGTAGCGTGTCTGCCTCGGTCACGTATTCGAGTCTCGGTCAGGGTGAGGTAACAATGTCGGGTAGCTCTAAGCTCCATGGACTCCGGATACATTTGAGCTTCTTTTCACCCATTTCATTCACCATCCGATATGACTTAACGTTGAAGGATGTAAAATTACAACAACAAACAAAAAGGAGAAAAGGAATAAGATAAACTGAAGAAATAGATAAATAAGTGTATCAATATGAAACGAAAATTAAAATAAGAAATTAAAGAAGGGGGGAAAAACAAGAATCAGCCCTTCTGGTACATAGAGGCTTATGGATGAAAAAGAATCTGCGCGAAGGTGCATAGCCGATGTAGCGGCTACAACTTGCACCCCCTACTGGTCATTTGTGTCCTTGTTGCACTATTCTTGTCCATACGGCGAGACTCTGGAGCATTCGTTTCGTGAAGCTCAATGTTGACTGATGAGTTACTGCTATTAAAAAGCCTGGGAAATGAGATATGGAAAATATAGGCAGCGAAGGAAAGGGGTTGCAGGGGAACGGGCAGGGTTAATGAACAAAACAAAACAAAAAAATATGAATGCGGAGGGAGAAACGGAGCACTCTTTTCTAACCCCTCCCCAGAAAAAAAAAAATCCATGTATTTATAGGTACACATATTTGGATATGGCCATTGACGTCCTGCGTAAAACGCTGGTAGTACAATGCATACAGCTCGATGCTAATACTGATATCGAGATATCGAAATACAGCGTCATAAATAAACTATAAAAATCTAAGGGCAGTAAGTTTTAGTTACGGATTAGGAAATACTAACAGGCTAAACATGCGACGCGGAGAATTGGCTTTTTAAAAAAATGATTTGTAGGTAATAAAATGGTAACATACAAAGTAGACTTTTGACTTTTCGGTGGCTGGGGGAAGGGGGAGACAAAAAGCCTCGCTGTGTAACGGTGAGTTTGGATGAAATGATAAAATATAGCTGCCGGAAAACTTCGCGACAAAGAGTCTAACCCTTCCTCTGCAGTTTTACATAAACACGATTCATGTTGATCTGCGTAATCTACTACTCTCGCTGTTCGACTGTTAAGAGAAGGAAATGTACCATAATATTGTGCTTCTAGGACATGATTCTAAAGATGTGACTGACAAACAAGGGATATTTCCGTTCATGAGCAGTTTTCAGCGAAGAATTATATGTGCAACAATCTTGTACCATGATTGTGTAGATGAGATAAATAGCTAAAGTTAGAATTCTTTATGAATTATTTACAGAAGTCTGAAATTTATTTTGACAGGTATACATAAAATATAGTATAGTATAAATATTAAAATAGAAGCATTATTATACAATCTTACAGATTTATGCATAAGGAATAATTACTTCATGTTTAACCAAAAATTCTACAGAGAATCAAAAGGATTAGATATGGGGAGCCCACTTTCGCCTATTTTAGCAGACCTATACATGAGCTATTTTGAAACACACATAGTAAAGGCCTTCCCACAGATTTATAAATTTTGGCAGAGATATGTTGATGATGTTTTTGCTATCATTCCGGAAAAACTTAGAGAAGATTCTCTAAAATTACTAAACCTGCAAGATAATCACATCCAATTTACTATGGAAGTAGAAAGGGACAACACCCTACCCTTTTTGGACCTCAAGATAACTAAAAATCGTCATGGTGTAGATTTTGGAATATACAGGAAGCCCACACACATAGATAATTACATAAAGAAAAATGAATACAACCCAGTTTCACATCAACTAGCTGCCTTTAGAAGTCTAATTCACCGGCTGTACAACGTCCCACTGAGTAAGGATGAATTTTTGAAGGAACAACAACACATAAAAGACATAGCGGTATTAAATGGATTCAACCCAGCCATCATAAGGAACATGCTGAAGAGAAAAGAAAAACTGAAGATAATATCAAAAAATACCACTCTCACACCACTTAAAAACACAAATTAGCAATATAGAAAATTCACCTACCATCCATGGGCTTTTAGAAAATTTGAACGAATCTTCAAAAGACTAAACTTAAAACTAGCACCCCAAAACGAATTCAGTCTAAGGAACCTGCTAAATAAACCACTGAAAAATACAATCCCCAACAATTTGAAATCAGGAATTTATCAGATTAATTGTGAAACCTGTGAAAAAAGCTACATAGGAAAAACTAAGAGAAACTTGTTAACCAGGCAAAAAGAACAACAGAGGAACATTAAGTTGAAACAAACTGAAAAAATCTGCAGTTTCACACCATTTTTGGACAGAAAACCACAACATTGGCCACAACATTAAACTGTTAAAATCTTTAAGTACACCCATAGAATTGGATATTTGGGAAAAAATATTCATAAACAAAAACCGTGATAAAGTTATAAATTTTGAAATCCCGGCATTAAATGAAGTATTAAAACTTAGTGCCCCTAACACCAGATGGCAGAGTGATCGGAGCTCCGTAGTAGTGGAAGAAGAGGAAGGTTCACTTAGTCACCAAACAGCTGAGGATGAGATCGAATGGTCTTGAAAACGTTTCAATTATATAACAAGTAAGTGAAGTTTGAGTGTAAACATAGAGACTCATAAATCAAACTTAAATAGTATAGTATATTTAAATCAATCATTTTCTTCAAAGCCCAGAACTCCAGTCTCCTCTAGTTCTCTCCGTTGATTTTATGCTCCCAAACATTTTCCTTGCTCATAATTCCTCCAAATACATCTTATTTCAAACACTTTCTTCTCAGTAAATACAAATATTCCCAGGTGCTTTAGTAAATTGATGGAAACTAATAATTTCTTCGCATTAGCCGTATACATGAAAAATTCAATGCCACGGCCGGACGTTTACTTTCTTGAAAAATAGTGCACGTTCTGTGCCTGTTCACAATGCGACTACTTTACAGGAAGGGCGCTTTGCTTTTTCATACACCTCCCTGAGTCATCTAGGAAACCTCACACCAAAACCAGCTCGCCACAAACCCCACACAGGAATAACTGAAATCTCAACAATCCACTATAGTAAATGAGTATAATAAGGATAAAAGGTATTGAATACACAGGTGAGGATTCACCTAAAAGGTTCAATTTAAGCTGAATTTTTCATAAATTTCTAATTGTGTGCAAGTACTACAGAATTTATATGATAATTAAGGTGCGATCTATCTAAACTCAGATCTATCACTCTATCACGTTGTAACAGTAGTTTTGGGTTATGTTTGGAGGAGGTATGAAAAGTTTATATATTTATAAAGGAGGATGATTATGTAAATATATTTAGTCATTTAAATAAGTAAAAATATATTTTAGTTAATTGATGGAAATTAATCATTTATCCACACTAACCCTATATAGGGTCTACCGGGGAAACATACGAGTCAACTGGAGAATTTAATGTCAGGACGTCATGTTGGCCATGGTAGCTCAAAGGTTAAGAGCAACTGGACGGAAACTAGGAGATCCGTGGTTCAAATCCCGGCCATGGCATTGAATTTTTCATGTTGACTCTATCTATCAAGTAAAAATATATGTAAGTTTATGATTGGCCGTAGTAATAACTGTATGACGTAATGTTGTGACGTAGAATTAAATCGGCCAATCACAAAATTAGGAGAGAAGTAACGATAGTTACGAAAAATCAATAATCTGAATACAGATGTTTTGTAATGGTGAATGTGATGGATAGTGAGGCAGGATCAAGAATTTTATGTAATAGTTGGAACTTTTTAAATGTAACAAATTAAAAATTTATTGATATGTTGGAAGTAACCTGCAATAGACTAGCAAAATTATTTCAAGACAGTTAATTAGTTAATACAGTTGCTCACATCACTTCCAAAATTGGCATTTCCGTGGGATCTGTGCACATAATCATGAAGATGTGAATGATGATATGAAAATGCTCAATCGGCGATCCTACGAAAAAAGAATTCCAGTCCCAACGTTCTTTTTAATATCAAAGTAAAACTCGTCCTGTATTCACGTTAGAAAATTGCAGGAAACCAACATAAGGGATAGTAAGTCCTGTGCAACTTTCTCCCATGATTGTGATCCTATCTTAGTACGGAATTCTTATAAAAGCAATAACTTATCCAGTATACGTTCTAGGTTGGACCTTCTACTGTTCCTAATGTAAAGATAAGTTAGCTATCCAAGTTCTGTGCAGCACGACTCATGTGTAAACGGTCTTCCTGTAATAACTAAGACATCAGTGGAAGTGTTTATGTTACAAAATTGGCCACGAACTAAACACCACTTGTAAACCGGTTCTAAACATATCGCAATTTCCTTGCATTACCTAATTCCTGTACCGTATTTTAATAGTGTAATGGACTGTGGATGCCTGAATAATTTATTTCATTATAGAGGATTCCGGATGCTAACGCCTCCCATTATTTGCCATGCATATTATATATCCAGAGCGAGTACATGAAGGCGTTTGTTGCAGCTTAAGCCTATAGGAGCAGTAAGGGCTTCTTATCTCGTATTATTCACTGACGAGTCAATTTTCACTCGAAAGACATAAGAGCCGGAAAGAACAAACTAATATATTTTTCTATATACTATGTAATTTTAACATTCTTTCTGAAAATTAATAAAACATAAATCTTTTCCATCTACTTCCTCTATCATGATGAAGTTCGCAAAAATAGATTCAACATTTTTGGCAATATTGACTAGAAGTTTTAAAGTTAAGTGTTTATTGAAACATGCACGAAAAGTAAATATTATCTGCTTAAATTTTACTTCCTTTATATAGTTTTTTTTCTTTTTTCTTTGTGTTAAACATACACATATTTATTTGTTAATGTATTCTACCCAGGATGATGACACAGGCAGTAGCATCTGACCACCCCTGACCTCGAGTTGTTCATGTCTCTTCGGATTAATAAGCGAATTTCGGGATAGATTGGTTAAAGAGTTTTCCTGCCGTCATTTGTTTTCATCTTCTGGTTTGCAGGTGTTTGTGGTGCGCTACACATACGTTGCGTGTGCTTTGAAGGAAGAATTGTTTCTTCCCTGGAATGCAAACTTCATTCCGAACCTGTCCGTTCGTTTGTTCTCTAGGATAGAGAGAAGTTGGTATCATAGATGCATCCGAGGATGGTCAAAATCTCGCAAGGATATGATTCCGCTGCGCTGCTTCTGTCGTCAGACCTGTCAAACTGCTATGCTCTTTCCGTGCATGTTTTTTCCTCCCGGAGTAGCAGGCCTAATAGGCTAGCGCTGACCGTGATATTGAATTCTTAAACCTAATCCTTATATTCCAAAATTTCAGAGAAGTTTGATATCAATATTATTTTGATAGAAATCAAAATAATAATATAAGAAGATTGGCTATTGGAGCAACATTATTAGACAATTAATGCAAACATCTTATCACATTAAGCAATCCTTATTAAATTTTAGAAGTAGACGTAAATTTTACAGGTTTTGCTCTGCCTGTAATTTATAATGAAACTGTAACCGATTTTTTTCTGCTAAGTTTAGATTTTAATTTGATAATTGGTACTGTCGTGTATAAAACTGGAAACTGCATTTATTTCAAATTCCTTATATGTTGTATGTACGAGTCGCTGTGAATTCTTACAAATTTTTAACAGGTAAAAATGTTTGTGAAGTTGAGATATGTTATTTCTTACAAATCTGTTGATTGGTAAACCTGTTTTTCTAGCAACACTGATCAGTTGCTTACCCCGACTCAGTCATGGAAAGAATATAGTACTCGGCCCGACACTTTACAAATTTTACACCATCCATGGTCTCATAAATAATACTTTATACCAAATAATAAATTAATCTGGTACTTTTGCCAGATAAGAAAAACGAAACGTATACCAGACTCTTTAATATTATGATAAATTTAGCTGTTCGTTCTTTGTAATCAATTTTGAAGTTGCTACAAAAATATAGAAATATAAAATATGTTACAGGTGAGAACGAAATGGTAAGATGGTTGACGTGCATGTTTGGCTTGCCATTTCTTGATCAAGGCGACGTAAGTGAATGCTTTGTTGAGGGTTTAATGTCTGTGAAGTCTCAAACAAGCACTAGATGATTTTTGTGAGTATATTGTAGATGCATATGTCAGATAAATGGCTTAAAAGCAACATTTTACTGTTAATTAACACATGTATTACATAATATTACAATTAATTAAACTGGGAGTAACCGGAGTAAGGGAGTAAAGACTATAAAAAATCAAAGCATTATCATTAGAGAAAAATTAAATCATCTAACAATAGTGTAAACAGGAGAAAGTGTCCGGAAATGCACATTAATGTGGGAATCAGTACGAAAAGTTGGTGAAACTAAAAAAAATAGTTATACGTTGTGTAAAATTATTTAAAGGAATTCAAACCGCTTTCAAATACTTGCAATATTGTTGCTATTAATGTATTTGTACATTTAGTCAGGATACAAACATAATATCAATATTTGTGCTTCACCAACTCCAAAGCAATACCTTTTTTAACTTCCCAGTGTAGGCATTGGGCGACAAACCTCGGGTGCTCAGTGCGACCGGAATTCCAGCCTTCTTGTACCGCCATTAGCCCTACTTCCAGGGACCATATTGGAAGCATAAATGACCTACAAGGGCCTTATATCTGGAATGTGTAGAGCCATGCGCCTGTTTCTGGAGGTTCCATCATCTGTCACTTTCGACTCTCAAGTTCTAGTTTTTCTTACATTCAAGTTTTATACGACTTTCCTAGTTGGAAATGTGCCTCTTTGCATACATAAGCCTATCAAAGCTTACAAGTCTTTGAATTCAAGTATAAGCAGAGAGCTATGCTATATTTTTCCTTTCTATAGGTATACGACATCAGAGCAAGCATTATTAAATGTAAGTCAGGAGACATTCTTTGCTATTTAGTCCTTCTCGTTTTATCGCAGCATGTTTAAACCACAAACTTTTAACGGTGTGCGAAAAATCTCTCTGATTTACCATCTCCAAAAAATTATTCTGGAAGCAAAAGAGTAAAACTGTTGAATGTCAGGAAATACGTAAAAAGTGAAAAGGGAAGCGCAAGAAGTAATTTCACTGGATTCACAAAGGCAGAAACAGAAACGTTCTCATTTATACAGGACTTGCGCTGTTTCTGCACAGGAATGTTCTGCAGTAAAAGCTTAAAAAAGTATTAATTCATCCTTCTTGCATGTTGTTTCCTTTTCAGTCCGGAGCTTCATCTTGCACCACCCACGAGTTAATCATTCCTCATAATGTGGGGATGGGGCGGCTCATTTGCATAAGCAATATGATGACGACAAACTTTTGTGTGTGTGTGTACAGAGTATGTGTGCAGTAGGACGCCGACTGACAGAGGCTTAATTTCCTGCTAAATTACTACTTTAATAGGAGATTGGGCGGTGGGAAGAGAAGAGACTACGAAGAGGGGAGAGGAAAATTGCGAAAAAGGGATGGGGGGGGGGGTACCCTGAAGGGAGAGAATCATCCGGGAAAGTGAGGGCTGTAAAGAATACTGGCATCTTCGAATCCATCCTGTCAATGTGTCGATAATGTTGGTGTTGATACTACCATCGAGCAACTCTTTAATGATCTACAAAACACCACAGAGTTCAGATACTTCCTTAACCTAGCACACCTACTTCCAAGATACTACAGTATAATCAACAAAGTTCTCTATCAGTTGTACATAACCTTTATTAAGAACATGCGTCAGTGAAATATGGCAAAAAATTATCAAATTTAGATCTATTTTGAAATTTGTACTGCATTTACATTCTTTAGTTTTATGACTACATGATTATTTTGTTTATATTGTGACTTTTTACAGAAATTTAAAATGGCTTTTTATTTCAGTAAAAAGACGATTTGTACACCCCTTACAGCAGCGAAATGACATAACATATACAAACGCAGTCCTCAAGGTCGTCTGCCGCACCTCGTTGTGGTGAAAGATTTTCTTTTAAGCGTTCATGGAGTCTCGGAACATATATTTCCGGTCAAAATTCGGTGTAGAGTTCTTGAATGGAATACAGGTAAGAAAAAGTAAATATTAGGCAGTCAGAAAGCTATTCTCATCAAAAGATCTGCATCAACCTGTGAGCTACATTAGAATATGATTCAACACTGACATATCTCACTGTAATTAAACTAAACGCTATTACAAAGGCCTATGGCAGATCAAGGCGTACTAACCCATCGTCGTAACCCCCACAACGGGTGTCATGAGTGAGGGTGCAGTACTGGAGGGTGGAACGGGATAGCACCCTGAGTCCCTCCCGAATGGAGAATGCGGACTTTGCAATAGAAAGCGGAGCAGTGAGCAGTGAACCAGAAAGTTGGTGGAGTCGGCCTAAGGAGTGATACAGTACTGAATGAATGAATGAATGAATGAATGAAGGTGAAAATTACGAAAACAAATGTGATATAGGAGTTGCTAGAATGAATGACAGGGAAAAGGAAGTACTGTTAAGCACTTGTTTCGTCTGTCACAAAATTTCACGTATCACCTAGATTAAATGAGAGGTAGGTGACCTAATTACTCAACTACCACGCCACAATTATTTTAGTAGCATTACACTATTACGTAATTCACCAAGCGGGATGGTTTAGGCGGTTTCGTCTGTGACCCGCATTCGGAAAGCCCAGGTTCAATTCCCATGGCTGACCTACCTGACCCTTGGGTTTTGGGGGTTTTGGATCGCTAGGTGATTGCTGGGTAGGGTAATTACATCTCCCGAATTTCCCGACCATCCATTTCTCTCCATTATCATTTCGCATCATGTCTCTTTCAGGGTAGAAGTGTTGGCGGGTGTCTTAGCGGCGCATGGAAGGATGATATGCTCTAAGGAAAACTACTTCCTCCTCCGGTAGGTCGGTTGCCGGCCTCAGCTCCTCTGCTGAGACCATTGTGGGAGCGCCAGCCAGGGACCTTAGGGGCTCAGATCGCCTGCCTGGGATCCTTAGGGCTCAGCTGCTGGGCTCGTTGCCGTCCAGCAGTAGGGGAGCTGCCAAAGTGCGGGCGCTGCGGACCCTTAGCACTCGTGGTACCTCTGACGTTACTAGAGGAACATCGGGCCGAACATTCGAGCCCCTCCTTCGGGAGTTGTTCGGATTGGGATGGTCTCGAGGGGGCAGTGTGTTCCCGATACCCGTGGGAGATTGGGTACGTCTTCGGACGGGGTTGAGGGAAGCCATTAAGTTTCCGGGTACTAGCCTGCTTAGCTAGTAGAAGGAGTGCTAGATCACCAGGCGGCCCCACCGAGGTCATATCGGTAGTCTTCACCTTGAGTGTTGACGCGCGTAAGTGGCGTATCCACTTCCGTCCCGTCTTGTGTCCCTAGGACCAGATGGGGGGGCTTGTTAGGAAACTAGGTCTTGCCCTAATGGAAAGCCCCACGGAGGATGCCGGCCGCCCTTTAAGGGACAGCTCGGATAACTCCCTGGTTGAAAGAGGCCCGGGTCTTGTTCCTACGGGTTCAAGGCTAATGGGAGTAGACCCTCTGCACTCAACTGTCCTTTGTCCTCCCCGTAGGGGGAGGGATTCGTCCCTTTCAGCTGCCAAGGTGCGGGCGCTGCGGACCCCTAGCACTCGTGGTACCTCTGACGTTACTAGAGGAACCTCGGGCCGAACATTCGAACCCCTCCCTCTGGGAGCTGTTCTGATTGGGTTGGACTCGATGGCGCAGTGTGTTCCCGCCACCCACGGGAAATTGGGTACCTCCGGCCAGACCTCGGCCGCCCGGAGGGGGTAGAGGGTTATCTCGTAAGTCCCGGGTGCTAGCCTGCAGAGCTAGTAGTTGGTGTGCTAGATCACCGGCGGCCCTTCCAAGGGTTTTTTTTTTTGGTGACTGGTTCATTAAGGATCGACGCGTAAGTGGCGTATCCACTTCCGTCCCGTCTGCCATGTGCAGCGGAGGGGGGCAGTTTATAAAATAGGTACTGTCCTACGGTAAATATACCCGAGAGGACCGGGTTTTGGCCAACGGGTCCAGGACGAATGGGAGTAGATCCTCGTATTCATTTATGTCCGTTGTCCTGTCCTGTCGGGGGAAGTCTCTGTCCAAGTAAACTGTAGGCACCCTGCCCTCTGCACTGTCGTGGCTCCTTAGGTCGGCCGCCCTCTGTCTGCTTCACATCATCCTTCCTCCCGGGGGTGCCCCACTTGGGGGCATGGGAACAATGGGCCCAGCATGGTGGCCTACGTACCGAATCCCCTCGGTAATGAAATCCTAATCCTAATTACGTAATTCAAAAGCACATTCTTCAAAACCTTAGACACACACTGTACCTCTCTACCTCTCTGTGCCAGTCGTTAACAAGAATGCACCTATACTGACTATAATATCAGTAATGCTCTTGTTCAACATGTCAATTAACAACTGTGCCTTACCGGAAGACTGGAAAACAGCTATTATAGTTCCGATTTATAAAGGGGGTAATAAAACAGAAATAAATAATTATCGGCCAGTTAGTCTAACTTCAGTAGCATGTAAATTAATGGAGCATTTAATTGCAGAATATATACGAGAGGAGTTAGAAAATAAAAAGTGGTTTAATGAAGCGCAACATGGATTTAGACATGGGTATTCGTGCGAAAGTCAAATTACTTCATTATTTCAAGATTTGGCAGATGAGGTAGATGCAGGGGGAAGAACTGATGCAGTGGTAATTGACTTTTCTAAAGCTTTTGATGTAGTGCCACATCGTTTACTTATCTGTAAGCTAGCTAATACAGGAATTGACAAACGCGTAGTATTATGGGTTAAACATTTTTTGAAAGGGAGAACGCAAAAAGTTAAAGTAGGTAAAGAGCTGTCTGATAGTGGAACTGTAAGTTCGGGTGTGCCACAAGGCTCAGTACTAGGGCCTTTACTGTTTCTCATTTTTGTTAATGACATTGTTGTTAATATTATCTGCCAGATAAGGTTGTTTGCAGACGATTGTAGCATTTATAATAAAATTCGGAATACAGTGCATGAAACCGCTCTTCAGGATGATTTAAATGAAATCTGTAATTGGGCTGCGGCTAACAAAATGTCAATTAATGCCAAGAAAAGTAAGTCCATTGTTTTTAGTAGAACTAAGGGCAAAATTATTGTTAACTATCACATGAGAGGGGTGCAAATTCCACAGGTGGACAGCTGCAAATACTTGGGAGTGTACCTGGCAAGTAATACTGGATGGGACAAACAAGTAAATTCCACAACTAGGAATGCGTGGAAGGCGTTACATTTCGTAATGAGAATATTGAAAAAGGGGAACGCTAGATCCAGGGAAATTGCCTACAAGGCCTTAGTGCGGCCGGTTATGGAATATGGAGTAGCATGCTGGGACCCGTATAGAGCTAACCAAATCGATCCATTAGAAAAAATACAGAAGAGGGCAATAAAATTCATAAAAAGAGGCAAGTATTTTGGGCCTATAAAAGGAGATGAGACTAAATGGGAGGAATTAAGAATTAGGCGTAAAATACATCGGTTGGTAGCGTTATTCAAAGCTAATGCTGGTGTAAAGGAATGGGTGGACGTTAATGTAAGGTTAGATAATCCGGATTATTATGGACGAAACGATCATAGGTATAAAATTAAGGGTAGAAGATACAGAACCGACGTAGGAAAATTTTCTTTTGTTAATAGAACCATTGAAGAATGGAATGAATTGCCTGTAGCAGTCTTTCAGGGCTGTCCCCTGTCGTTGAAGAAATTTAGAAAAAATCTAAATGGTTTATAGTTTAACTTTTGAATTATAATGGTATGTAATATGTAAATAGAGAAGTAATTAGATAAGTTTTAAGTGACTAAAGTAAAATAATATCATGTTTGTATTGTTTACTGTATTATTGTTGTAAATCTAGTATATGTAATTTGATCTGTATTCTTAGCTCTGCCACCGGGTAGTACCCAATTGCAGTTAATAAATACATACATACATACATGAGGTGATAAATAAAAGTAATTTTTTACTGGAAAAAATCAAATGATGTCTTGTACGGGCTGAATGTTTATCCATTTGCAATACAGGCTAAATAAAGTATTAAATTCTATGAGGTGCTTGGTGGCTAATACGATTTTTGTAATCCTTATAATCTACTTCAGCGATATGTTTTCCTTTTTATTTTTGTATACTAACAGATTGATTTTCCCGCGGCTATTTAACAAAATTGAAAAGTATAGGATTTGTTGTCAGCGTTATTAAAAGCAATTTAATTTTCAACGTTAAAGAAAACATTTTTATTACAAAATCTGTAATACGTTGGGAACATCAACCACACCAGAAGCTGTTCAGGGGGTGCTAGTCTTTCTGGCCTAGCTCCTAAGGTGTCTAGTTTTAGTGTTTCGAGTCGCGGAGGATTGATGGTTCGTTTGCCTCCTCGGATATGGGGTTTATATGTGTAATACAGGAGGCTTTGAAAAGAATGAATGAAGTCTAATATGACATTTATCAAACTATAATAAACTCTCGTTAGTATAAATATCCATATCACAGCTTCTACTTCGGCCATCCACCATCTTTGTATTAAACTTGGGCAATCTTTACTTTCCATGGTACAGTTTTCCTTCAAATTATGTAGGATATAAATTAGTTTCGATTCACGGTAACCAGTTTAGAATACTGCACAATGAAGAAAGTAATACAATGTTACGGAATAGTTAAGGAAACATATTAGAGTATTCTGAGCAATTATTTATATTTATTGACATAATTGGTTCCTAAAATGTCATTATGTTTACTAAATACGCTGTGTATATTTAGGACTTCTTCACAAAGAAAAACTAAATAACGTTACAGTAATTACTGCAATAATGTATGTTGTATTTGTGATCTGTTCAGCGTAGTCTACCGGTTAAGATATTCTGCTGTCGAGTTGAATAAAGGTAGATTAACCCTAGAGTATTTCGTTTACATACGAATAGCATGTGAGAAAGTAATCCAGAATGCAAAGACAAATATGCGATTTGCTAGGAGCTGTAGAAAAATTTGTTGTAGCATCAAAAAGGGCAGCCAGGACTGTGGTATACGAAAGAAAGCAACACACCTCGTAGACATAATTCTACGCGATTTCGCAACAGCATTGACTTTGGAACTGTCTGGCATCAGTGAATTATTGCATCAGTTGCTGATTTATTAGCTCATATCCCTCAGTTATGAGGATTGACAAGCCCACTTAAATGGAACATAACCTCATCATCGCAGAATACCTTTAAACATTAAATCATCTTCCTTTACTGCTTTCATAAGATCCACTACAAATTACGATATGTCATAAATGATGAAATTTCAACACCTTCACTGCTGTTGATTTTGAAATGTCAGATGTTTATAAGAGGAAACAGATTTAGGAATCCTTTCAATTGACTCCAATATGTTATACAACGTATACTCATATGCTGATGAATAAGCCTTCTCAGCAGTCTTAGCAAATATTGGGTTTTGAATGTTAAATTATTTTGGCTTGCTTTAAAAGCATTATTAATTTTAATGGGACTATGAATTCAAACTTACACGTCAAATAAAAATCTGATGTATAGGAAGTAACAATACTATAAGGCCCCGTAGCTCAGTTGGTAGAGCACCTGCCTGCCATGCGAAGCGTCCCGTGTTTGGTTCCCAGCTCTGGGTAGGGATCTTTCTCCAAGAAAGATAATTCCCAATCTTCCCCAGACTTTTTAACAGGCATCAAAGATTTATTGGCAATGATTTGTCATTGGAACAGTTAGTTTCTACTTACAAAGTTACATAAGCATTATCAAGATAATTTGTTATTATAATCTTTACGTAATAAAATGATTTTATGTGTAAGTTCTCGGCAGCAGTATTTTCAAAACCACCGAAATTATCATTTATTGTTTGAGATAATTAGGAAGAGCGTCAAATATTTTGATGGTTTCATAATTTTCACTAATTTCTCCGCTCGTTACGCAAATTTGAAGCAATATGTGGTCTAACCTCAGTCTCCAGCAAGTCTTTAAGTTAATTGATAAAGATTAATCTTTTCTTGACACAAAAGGGGTTGATAAAGTCAACATTCAGTGCTACGGCCAGGATTTGAACCACCGGTCTACTAGTTTCCGTCCAGTCGCTCTTACCCATTGAGCTACCATGGCCAATTTGCCGTTATGACTTTAAATCCTCCATTTGACTCATGTATTTCCCCGTATCTCGGATGCGAGAGCCCCTAGGGGTTTACCGGGGAAATATGTTTCATGTTTCATATGTTTCACAGGAGTTCATAAAACCGAAGCAATTTTAATTAATAGAGGCGTAAGACAAGGGTGCAGTGTATCACCTACTCTTTTTAATATATATATATATATATATATATATATATATATATATATAAATGACATCATCCAAAATTGGTAAAGTATTATTAAATCAGGAATAAAAATAAATAAGAACAAAGTTTTAAATATTTTACTATATGCAGATGACGTGGTTTTAATACAAGAAACGGAGGATAAATTACAATATGCACTACACCGCTTGAACCAAGTATGCCAACAGTATGATCTTAAAATATCGACGGAAAAATCTAAGATAATGGCCTTTTGGGGAAAACAACATATAAGATCAAAAATAATTTTAGACAACAAACCACTAGAACAACTAAAAGAATTCAGCTATTTAATATATAATCTTAATTATATAATGAAAACAGACAGAGATGTGAGCAAAAACGTAAAACATTCCAAATGATTTGTGGAACAGTGCATAGAACGTTGAGAAATAAAACAAGACGAGAAACAAAACGAAACAATGGCAGTCCCTGCACTACTTTATGGAAGTGAGGCATGGGTACTCACAAAGAAAATGAAAAGCCAAATTCAAAGTGCAGAGATGAACTTTTTAAGGAAAACAAAGGGATACACAAGGTTGGATAAAATAAGGAATGAAGACATAAGAAAGGAACTCAATCTAGATTCGATAAGTAGCAAAATTGAAAAATATCAAAAGGAATGGATGCAACATATACAAAGAATGTGCGAATCAAGACTGCCTAAGATTGCATTCCAATATCAGCCACAAGGAAAGAGAGATGTTGGTAGACCTAAACAGAGATGGAAGGAGCAATTATTGTGAGACGGAACGGGCATTCTGCCCATGCCGTGAAGTGAAGAAGAAGAAGAAGAAGAAGAAGAAGAAGAAGAAGAAGAATATGTTTCAAATGGAGAATTTAATGTTATGACAGCAAGTTGGCCATGGTAGATGAATGGGTAAGAGCGGCTGGACGGAAACCAGTAGATCCGTGGTTCAAATCCCGGTCGTGGCATTGAACTTTTTATGCCGACTCTATCAGTACAGAAATTTGGTCGTCTTCTTCTTCTCCTCCTTTTCTTGTTTTCCTCCTTCTCCCCCTTCTACTTTATTGATTTATGTCTTTGACCTGTTTATTTATCTGGCGCATGGGCGTCAAACTCTTCTTCTACCTTTAGGATGGTATTGAAGTAAAAGCTGTGGTGATCTATTTTGTGGCATTCTTCCCATGTATTCTAACCACTTATTTCTTGGAAATTAATTGTTCTTTCACACTGGACGTGTGAAAGATAGTCAGACTGAAAAATTCAATGCCATAGCCGGGATTTGAGCCACGAATCTTCTGGTTGCCGTTTATAAAGCCCGGGTCTTAAAGCAGCTTACATGTTGCAAGTCGCCATTAAGGTAGTTGTCTCGTGTGTTTATGAGAACTACTAAGCGGTTTACCGGGAAAACCATGAATCAGTTGGAGAATTTAATGTCATGTCGGCACGTTGGTTATAGTAGCTCAAGGTTTAGAGCGGCTGGACGGCACCAGAAGATCCGTGGTTCAGATCCCGGCTATGACATTGAATTTTTCAGTCTCTCCCTATCTTTCAACAGTTATTTCTTATTTTATTTGTTCTGTCATTTAAGGTGAATATGTTTAGTTTTATTATAATGTCCTTATTACGTTTTTTGTTATCTAACAGTATACTCTATCCCGTTACAGAACGTAAAAGTAACATTTCAAGTTTCTCTAATTGTTACAGATAATAAACAGACAAGGTAAATGGGTAACTTGTGATTTCTGGTTTCAAGTCATATTAACATAATTCATTTATTATATTTAGAAGTTATAAGTGGCTCTATATATAGCTTCTTATAAGTAAAGAAAATACATGATTTTTATTTTTCCTGTAGACGTTGTAAAAATATATTGATACTTGATTTATTTCGAATGAATGTAGAGCGCTAAGGAAATCTTATCAAGCCGAAAATGAGATCTTTTGCGTCAGTCATTTAGTGATAAACGAATAAACACCGTTTGAAAGGAGGAGGGAAAGGATATAAACAGAAAGAAGCCCGCAGTAAACCTAGAGGACTCTCCAGTGCTTAGGTCACTGCGAGGCAAATGAAACACTTGTGCAGTTTTCCCCAGTACGGGGGGCGAGATACTCATTTCCTACTCCATCTCCCCTCCATGAACCTATTTAAATTTGAGCCTATTAATTATTTTTTCTCCCTCCCCAACTCTGCCCCTCTCAACTTCCTCATTCTCAAGTATTGCGCTTTTGTACTTGGCGATGTCCCCATCATCAACGGGATGCATCCCTGCTGGTTGACTGGTCCAATCACATTAAGATCTGTCGGAATAATCGAGTTGGACCCCCGTCACTCGCATTATGTTGATTCACGCATAAGTCACATGCTTGATGCGGAGCCATGCTCAAATTTTCATTAGTTCCCCCTGAGTCACGTCGCGTTTGCCTTTGGACCAGCGGTTAACTAGGATCTTTGTCGACAATGGTCTTCTCTCCGCTGCATCATTTCGACCATGTAGGTTACCAGCACCATACAATTGTTGCAGAGCCCGGTCGATTAAGTCGATAGTGTTATGTTTGCGCAACTTTGGTAGCCATACTTAAAAGAAAACAAGTGACAAATGCCTTAAATATGACACTAATTATGTTGTTTTAATGCATGTGATTAAAATATGGTTATAGAAATGGGTTATGGACCGTAATTTATAATAATGAGAGATTAATAAACTTTTTTTAAATATATTTATTAGATCGGTCAGCAATAATATATTCTTTGCAGATCTGAGAGAACAGATACAAAATAATCACAAAGTAATAACATTGTAGTGGTAGGACAATGTGCCTCATCTGAACTAAAACAAATGTGTTACTGCACTAATATAAATGTGGCACTGAACTAATAAAATGGTATACATACTTCAATAGTGAGAATTTACATAGTAGAACAGAAGAATAGAAAAGATAAATTGAAACAGTAGATTATTCAGAAGTGGAAGTGTCATCACTGTAAAGCAGGTCCTGTGGTAGTCGTCGCTTCAGTCGCGTTGGCCGGCGACTTCGGACGCCGATGTTATACGTCACAGCTTCTGGGACGTGGCGTAGATTGTAGAAGAAGCGTCGAGCAGTCTGTCGGATGAAATGGTGGAGAGGAAGGAGTCCCCGCTCGTGATGCAGCTGCTGGTTGCGGATAAACCAAGGAGCATTGGTGGCGATTCGCAAGAATCGACTCTGGATGACCTGTAGACGCCTCAGGTGACAAGTACTGGCAGCCCCCCAGACCTGGCGGGCATAAGTGATAAGAGGCCGAACCAGAGATTTGTATAGGAGCAGTGAAGATTCTAAAGCAAGTGAAGTGTGTTTGTGAATTCATGGAGACAGTTGTGAAAGACGAACGGATGCCAGAGTAATGTTGCGGTCAATATGAGGCTTCCACGTAAGCCGAGTGTCCAGTAACACTCCAAGGTACTTGACTGGTGTAGGTGAAGGGAGCCACGGCACATGATCAGTCAGAAGGCGTATAGGCGGACGGGTATTATAGCGGCGTAAAGTAAAAATCTTGGCTTCAGTTTTCTGGGTATTAAGGGAGATGCACCAATTTTGACACCATTGAACGAGGCGATCAAGAGAGAGTTGTAAGGTTCGTACAGCAGAATGTAGATCGGAGTGAGAGTAAAATAAAACAGTGTTGTCAGCATACAAGGCAATTGAGGTTGGAGCCATGTCTGGAATTAATAAACTCTTTAAATCACGAAAATTGAATGTAAATTAATCTGAAGTACGTGGCACAACAATCTACGGAGGGCCAGGCCTACCAGTTTACCACAGCAGTGCTCACCTTTGGCTTGATGAATGAGGAGCAATAGTGGAGGGTGGGGCACCCTTTCCAGCTGGAAGTCTTTGAATCCGGTAAGCGGAGTCGTAAGCAAAGAACCAGGAATGGAGGGGGGGGGGGGAGTGTTGGTGTATGAGAGTGCAGAAGATATGAATTAGGCGTGAAGGTCATAAAGAGGAAAGGTGATAAGGGGGCAGGTGGAGGAATGAATGGCGTGGGAATCGGAGAAAATGCTTCCTGGCGCCGTTTCGTAAAATTGGATACAGATAATGGACATTAAAATAAAAAAAGAAAAAAAAAACAATCACTATCGACCCTTCTAAGCATTATCTAGTTGACGTGGTCCTCTGGCTAAATGAATATGCAATCCTCAGAAAAGGGAGTGAGTGGTTTCAAAGTATGATCTCATATTTTTACCTATAAATTATATTTATTGTTAATTCTCTCTCACATTGGTCCGAGCTGTATTACTTTCTTTAATGCTGACTTATTGAAGACAGATAATACATTGTTGAATAATGATAGATGCCACCGAAAATACACTTTTTGACGTCTTCTGAAGGAACAAGAATATCATTTCCCGCCTCGGTAGCGTAGATGGTAGCGTGTCTGCCTCACGTTCAAAAGGTCTCGAGTTCGAATCTCGGTCAGGGTGAGTTACCTGGATAAGGTTTTTTTTTTTTTCTGGAGTTTTCCCTTATCCTTCAAGACGAATGTTGGGTAGCTCTAAGCTCCATAGACACTGAACTCATTTGAGCATCTTTTCACCCGATTCATTCACCGTCCGATATGACTTAACTTTGGAGTACGTAAATTACGAAAAAAAAAGACATTTATAATAAGATCCGCGTATGAGTTTGAACATTTGCTAACAGAAGTATATTTATAGCTACAGAATTGTGAAACAAATGTGACATTAGCGCAAAATTGAGACAACAAAGAGGATTTGACAATATTAGGTGCTTTATGATCCTTAAAAGATTAAAATAAGAACCAGCTTTGTTACGTACTCCAACTAAGCTTCGTGAACATATGCATTTTAGGGTCCATGCAATTAGTGTACTAATTATATTAAGTGAAGTTATACAAAGAATGTTGAATTTTGCTGTATTTACAAATATTAAAAATCATATTTCATATTATCATGAACATCAAACTTAAATTTATATCTATGAACATTTCTTTTGGGAAATAAGAGGTAATCAAACACAATCAAACAATTAATTGAAAAATAAAATACCCAGCTTAATAAATATTGGGGTACAATGAACTCTGTGCATAAAATTAGATAGCCTTCAACTGTAATAAGTGTATTTTCCTGCCTAAAGCACGATTGCAGCAAAGTAAATAACTATGAATTTGTTCATAATAAATGAATAAAGTGATAGGATACATTGATACATTGATGCATACTCACGTGTGAGAACATGATCAATGATTAATAATGAATTTCGCATTCTTCAGGGTTCAATATAATTGTTTCATGGAATTTCGCCATTCCAAACCACTCTTCAATGAAATGTGTTCGTTAAAACTATTTTCTTCTAAGAAAATAAATTGTTTCTGTTTCCCTTAAAATGCTATGTTAATATGAAGAGTGAAATGTGGATACCTGGAATTTTCCTTAAACATTTCGTGGAGTACTTATTTCTATTGAGTTTTGCATATTAATATAACGTCCTGCGCCGAGGCGTAGTGGGCGTTTCTTTTTTGTATAATTTATGTCCTCCGACGTTGTCATATCGGACGATGAATGAAATGGGTGACATGATGCTCAAATGAGTCCGGAGCCCGTGCATAAATGGGCGTGAGGCCGCCACTGCGGTTGGTAGGCCTTGCCCCTCTTAGGGCTGTCGTGCCAGGGTTTATTAATTTTATTATATTAATATAATATATAAAATGAATAAAATGTTAATTTATTTTAAACATATGCTTGACCTATATAAGATGAAAACTTCTTGTGTCCTTAGACAACCAAGAGATTAGCTTTCATTTGTTTAAAGGTTTCAAATCGCTATAAGTCATTATTAAGGCGGTGGAGCATAAAATATATTTATGCAAAAATGTATATATTTTTAAATATTTAAGTGTCATTGCATCCTCTTATATGCTCTTCAGTAGTTAAAGCAAAATTTATACTGATACCGCCTTGATACATTTTTTTGTTTTTGCAGAAGTAGATAAGCCAAAATGTGATTTCTGTGACTAATTGCAGAATAAACACGAAATGTAGTAAAACATTTGATTGTTGCACATCAAAATCGACTCTAATGAATAAAGTTCAGTCCAGACTAGCTTCACCCTAGAGCGACTTAGAAAAATCTTCATCTCCACTTTAAAAAATCTAGCAGCCAACTAGGTAAAATAACATTTTAATTGGAATATGTAGAACAAATACACAGTTTTATAGTTTATACACTCTGGTATTATGTACATTTTATATTTGATTAGTTTTATATTTTTGAAAAACCCTCATTGTTTCACTTTTTTGTGTCGTATTAAAATGATTTTAGGTCTTTACTAGAGAATTATTTTATGAAATCTCCGATTCAAAATTTAAATATATAAGTATTTTACCAACGTTTAAGGCATTATTACCCTTCGTTAGTGTGGACTGGTCTCACAGAGCGACTCCTCCAACATTGCTGGTAAAATTTCTTACCAATAACGTGACAGCTGTTCTACCGTCTGTCTTCCTCACTCACCATGTTCTACATGTCATGATTTTATCAATTGAGTAGCGGCTGTTATATAGACAGAAAGGCGTGTTTCGGTCCCTTATACACACTAAGTTCATAAATATTGTTAGAAAGCTCAAGTTGTGTTGATTCAAAATGTATCATCTCAAAATATTATTCACCGAAAATTTCTTTCGGAGGTAGTATGAAAAATTATCTTCTCGCTAGAGCAAGTATGACAAACATTCCAGGTCTTCTGTGTGAGAGAATATCTGAGATAGTCAAACTAGATCAGCGAATGCAACAAGACAGAGCTCCAGTCCGTACCATTGGCAGATGCCGAATATGTACATCAAAACAGAGTAGTAAGACAATATATCACTGCAATAAGTGCAAAAAGTTTGTGCCTTAAACATATTGAAGTTTTGTGCAAGGATTGTGAATAAACGTATGGTATGACATAATCAGTAAACACTAGGGCCCGGATTTTGATTTTTTTTCTGAGTAGACACAGACGATGCTTATTGGAAATTAAGTGCATTCTAGAACAAATACGTTATATATATATATATGGTTTTATAGGTCATCAACATGCATTTTTCCCACATTTTTATAATAAAGTCATTTTTTAACATTTAGGAGCATTTTCCGGTCATTTTATTTCCTTTTCACGAATTTATTGGGCATTTTCATCTGTAGCCCCCATTCGGGAGGACGGAGTTCGATTCCTGTAGGATAATAGGATAACTACAATATCTGCTACTCTTGTTGATAATAATAATTGTAGTCAGTAGGAAAATTTAATGTCATGTCGGCACGTTGGCCATAGTAGCTCAAGGGTTAGAGCGGCTGGACGGCACCAGAAGATCCGTGGTTCAAATCCCGGCTATGGCATTGAATTTTTCAGTCTGACTCCATCTTTCCATACTTAGGCTACACGCGGCCAGTGTGAAAGAACAATTAATTTGCTTATGTACATTTATCATTATTAGATAGTCATATGAATCTATAATTTTTTTTAAATCCATCTCAATTAGCACCCCGATTAAAGACATTAAATTTATGAAACTGCTAATTACAAAAGCTTTGTTAACATACGCATTTTAGGGTCTATGCAATTCGCTGACCCATGGTACAACTATGAAGGCAATATTAAAGCCCCACAGTACTCAAGTTCTTTGTCCTGTCTCTTTGAAAACGTTTTTTGTTACTTTACAATTTCAGTACACCTACCTATGAATCATTAATACAATCTATATAATTGCCTCGAGAGACAGTTACTTATTCATTTCGGTGAATTAAATGTCACTTCACTTTATGCATGCATTAAACATGCACATGCGACCAACAATAATTCTGGGAACGACACGATATGCTCCCCATGTACCCTTATTCAGCGTTACGTAAGAAGTTTTTAAAATAATTGTTTCTGAAAATAAAAGGAATAGTATTCAGTACAAAAGAACCGGTTTCAAAAGCATATGGTACCAAATGAAGCATTATAAAAGCCCCACATTTGACATTGATGTAAATGCTTTCCTGGAAGGTGTCCACACTTCTCCCACAAATTATTGATTCAGTACGTATGCAGATACGTTATATGGATCCCTTATTTGAGTTCTATTGCGTAACCTGCGACTATTCTTGGGTTTTCCTGTTACCTGGTGAAGTCTTTCTTCCTTCATTTTAATTTCCCTGTTACCTAAGTGGAAGTATGGCGTCAGTATGGATGACTCAGTTGGATAGGGCCTGCCCTACTGCTCTTAAGGTCGGAGGTTCAAACCTGGACCCGACCGATTGTTTTATGAATGCCTGAAAGAGACTGCCGTTATTATAAGAAATATGGCATGTGCCAAAACTCATAGGGACAAAATTCCGTCACAGGCAACAAGGACGCTAATACGACCCTGGTAACTGACAGCATCATTAACCCTTAAATACATGTTGTAGTTTTGTACTGACCTTTATCAGCTACACACAAAAGTTTTGAAGCTTTTGAATTGTAAATATTATATTATTTTACAATTATACTGTACTTTTTTTTTTTAGTATTAAGCAACTGCGTCAAATGACACCCTGTCAAAATACTCGAGTGCCATCACACCGATTGTTTTACGTAGGTCCACCCCGTCCTTTACCATAGGCACATTTGAATGCAGTTGCCAGTACATTATCAATCGCTTTAATGACCATGGCTATTCGAATCGATTACTTTGAGACACTATAGGAAGCGGTGTGAAACTGGTTTATAAATTACAGCAAGAGCAGCATACATAGCTAACTAATTCATGCATTTAAGGGTTGTGACTTTGTGGGTTCTTAGAATTAGAAGTCTTGTTTGCAGAAATATAAAATGCTCTTTATTACAAATAAAATACGCTTTGTACAACCCTGCCAGCAGCATAATGACGTAAAACCACACACAGTCCTCAAGGTCTCTCATTGCTTCACCACACGTAAACAAACGAAAGTAATCACTTGTGGTACACTTCAAATAGCTGCACACACAATGAACAGCTCACTAGCAACTAAATGCAACTCCCGCACTGAGGGCTTTTATACCTCCAAACATTTCTAGAAAGTTACCGAATTTTCAAGGCCTTTCGCGGCGCGGCGAAAGAAAGAAAGAACTATTTCTGTTTCCTCTCTCTCTCTCTCTCTCTCTCTCTCTCTCTCTCTCTCTCTCTCTCTCTCTCTCTCTCTCGGCAAGCTTCCAGCTCCACGCTAAGACGCCGGCCATGGCCGGCCGCACAACAATGCCTCTGACAGTATATAGAATATTTATTTTATTTAGCGCTGTCACATTTCTCCCAAAATTCAATTTCACATTTCATCGCAAATACATACATGTTTGGGGCTCACTGAATTTAAAAAATGAGCAAAGAAAAATGTGTATGTACGTGTGCGTGTGTGTAGTTGAATTTTATACTATTCGATGACACATAATTCTATCATTGAGGCAAGAAATAACGCCTCATTCAGCTATGACTTGCCCCATCGGCGACGAGTCTTGAAGTGTCCAAGATGCCTAGAAACTGTCCTGCTCAGCTACCAAAATTCTCCTAATAAGTCCCCTTCTGCTAATGACTAAGGCCCGCACTTCTGATGGCGGTGTCGTCTGTGGCCCGCACTTGGGAGGCCCGGGTTCGACTTGAATTATGGCATTTTGCTATGGGGTAGCAGTGGAGAAGCCAAACAGGTATTTTTTCTCCAGAAGAAGGCTCTTAGAATAATAAAAATTTGTGATTCTCGCCAACATTGTGGACCTATCTTTAAAGAATTTGGTACTTTAATTGTAGCATCTCTGTATGTATTTGCATGTTTGAACTTCATTCATCTTTGAAAGAGAGATCAGACACTTTTTTCTGATATATATGCTCGTGATACTAGGGGTATAAATAATATGGTACCTCCTAAATTTCGCCTACAGAAATCTGTGGATTCTCATCTGTACTTTGGAGTAAAATTATACAATAAATTACCTTTAAATCTAAGACAAATTTTAAATGCAAATTCTTTTAAAACTAGAGTTAAAAGAAGCATTAAGTTGCTTTATTTTTATACACTACAAGAGTAATTAAATGTAGCTTCACTTTAATGACCTGCTGACAAATACCTATTGCATTTAATGCCAAATGGTTAAATAAATTATTATTATTATTATTATTATTATTATTATTATTATTATTATTATTATTATTATTATTATTATTATTATTATTATTATTATTATTATTATTATTATTATTATTATTATTATTATTATTATTATTATTATTATTATTATTATTATTATTATTATTATTATTATTATTATTATTATTATTATTATTATTATTATTATTATTATTATTATTATTATTATTATTATTATTATTATTATTATTATTATTATTATTATTATTATTATTATTATTATTATTATTATTATTATTATTATTATTATTATTATTATTGTTATTGTTATTGTTATTGTTATTGTTATTGTTATTGTTATTGTTATTGTTATTGTTATTGTTATTGTTATTGTTATTGTTATTGTTATTATTATTATTATTATTATTATTATTATTATTATTATTATTATTATTATTATTATTATTATTATTATTATTATTATTATTATTATTATTATTATTATTATTATTATTATTATTATTATTATTATTATTATTATTATTATTATTATTATTATTATTATTATTATTATTATTATTATTATTATTATTATTATTATTATTATTATTATTATTATTATTATTATTATTATTATTATTATTATTATTATTATTATTATTATTATTATTATTATTATTATTATTATTATTATTATTATTATTATTATTATTATTATTATTATTATTATTATTATTATTATTATTATTATTATTATTATTATTATTATTATTATTTTTATTATTATTTTTATTATTATTATTATTTTTATTATTATTTTTATTGTTATTTTTATTAGTAGTATTAGTATTGTTAGTATTATTACTATTATTACTATTATTATTAGCTTCTAATATGATGTTTCTACTTCATTTCTACGTTACTGAAATGTCCATCGTGAAGTCTCTCTATAAAGAAATCTCTATAAGAAATCTTGTCATATATTCTACGAATTTCGAGCTGGACTACCCTACCTAATCTGGCAAATTTGGGATAGCAGCTTTGCACTCTCTAATGCTACCTAGCTAACGTCTTCTCTCCGAAAGTAGCCTGACCACCAGCCCTCTCTAGTTACATTACTAAATGACATCTTACCCTGAGCCAAACTGTACACATGGTTAACTGCTAAAATTAAAACCCGGGAGCACTTAACGAATGTTCAACGTATTCACAATTAATTTTAAGTATTGATTTTGCCCGCCTTGGTTACGTAGATGGTAGCGTGTCTGCCTCACGTTCAAGAAGTCCTGAGTTCGAATCTCGGTCAGGGTGAGTTACCTAGATAAGGTTTTTTCCGGGGTTTCCCTTATCCTTCAAGACGAATGTCGGGTAACTCTAAGCTCCATGGACCCTTGACTCATTTGAGCATCATTTCACCCAATTCATTCACAGTCCGATATAACTTAATGTTGGGGCGGACGTAAATTAGAAAAAAAAAAGTATTGATTTACTTATCCTATCCATGATTTCTGTGACTTACTAATTAAAAAAAGATTGAACTGTAAATGAGGTGATTAATAATTTCCTACCAAGGATTATAACATGATGTGAAAGCGATGGGCTTCTTAATAGCTGAGAATGACTTCTTTACAACTGCGACTGCCACTTAAAATTCGGCTGCCTTTGACGAAAAATCCTGTGATGTAGCCATTCTTTTTACACTTGCTTCTTGACTACTTCTTTGAATGACTTCTTACTTGCCCACCTTCTGCCCATTCCGCTTTCTTTGTGAAAGCTGCAGCACTGCGTTACCCAGGGACGCGAATACCCTTGTTCATTTTTTCCGCCCCGAGCGATTCTTTCTTTTGCCTATTGTTTTACGCCCACTTGCCACCCCTTGTTGTTCTGCATTATTTTTATTCTCTCTTTTATTCATCCTCTCTTCTTCTTTAAAGAAATCTTCCCTCTTTGTGCCATAGCTGTAGGGTTTTGACATGGTCAAGAACACTCCGGTGCCGAGTTATAACAATAGGCCTATAAGTGTAGTTCTCTGTACTTAAATATCAAGTGGGGCACATTCTTTCTCTCGCGGCACCAAGCATTGTATGGCCTTATGTTGAAGCGAGCCTGTAAATAGGGTAGAGATGCTTTTGAATGACTCCTACATAATAAAGGCATATTATTAGGCGTCCTCAGATATTTCTTTCTCATTCGCCCAGAGGACTCTTCATAATGCAAAGATCATGAATAATGCCGACAAAACAAAAGTCACTGATGTACGTACCTACTACAATGACCTGAATTTTCTCTCTAACTAGAAAGGCACTAATTTTGTTCCAACGCTGGTACTTTAACAGCTTTATGTGTGTATCTACGAAACGAGGTCTTCCTTCGACGTCATTGTTGTGTGGTACATGATTTAATTATTATCATCATTATTGTTTCTGATGGCATGTCTCTTATAACGTTGCTAACATTTACATAAATCCTTATAATGGTCCCAGATTATCAAATTATTACGAGATGTGTCTGTAAAATAAGGTATGCAATTTTATTTAATATAGAAAATATATTCATTGTCAATTAATGTTATATTGATGAAAAGGCAGAACTTACAGCTATTTTACAACGTAATCACCAATGCGATCAAACACTTTTGAATGCGCTGTGGCAGTTTTTGTATACCCTTGTCGTAGCACTCTCCCACCAAGTGGCGCAAATCATCGTCGGTCTGGTAATGTGTTCCAGCCAGGTGTGACTTCAACTCAGGAAACAGATGATAATCGCTAGGTGCTAAGTCTGGACTGTAGGAGGGGATCGGTGAGGATGTCCCATTCGAACTGGACCAGGAGATCAGCTGTTGCATGTGCAATATGGGTACGAGCATTGTCGTGATGAAAAACCACTCCATTCGTCAGCATTCCCCTTCGATTTTGAATGGCAAGTCTCACAGTAGCTAGCGGCTTTTATAGTTGTGCCGGTAGGCATAAACTCGCACAGCAATACACCTTTTCTCTCCCAGAACACACGGGCCATTACTTTGCCGGCAGAAAATGCCTGTTTGAACTTCCGCGGCTTCGGCGAATTCGAATGCCGCCACTGACGAGAACGTTCTTTAGCTTCTGGTGTTATGTAGTGCACCCAGGTTTTATCACCGTTCTCTATAGCGCTCCAGGAATCGGTGGGCCGCTTCAACACGTTGCCGTTTACGGTCTTCGGTGAGCATTTTGGGGACCCACCTCGCACACACCTTCCGGTAATGCAAATGTTCGGTCAAAATCCTTTCAATCGTAGTCTTACTGACTTCAGGGATAAGTTCTCACAGCTCGCGAACTGTCACACGCCGATCTTTAAGCATTTCTTGCTCCACTTTTGCAATTGTTTCGGCTGAAACCGAAGGCCGACCAGAACGCTGCTCGTCATGGACGTCTGTACGTCCCTTTTTGAACTTTCTGATCCATTTTCGAAAGTTTTTGACGGCCATACACTGTGACCCATAGACTTCGCAAAACTGACGATGAATTTCAATGGGGGTAGTGCCCTTGGCACTCAAAAAACGGATCACTGCACGCAATTCACACTTGGCGGCGGAAATGATAGGAAGCTCCATCGCAAACGGCTGCCCAGCCAAGACTAATGGATGCAACGGGTTCGTTGAGGTGGGGATTTGAAGGGGTGAAACCAAGCTACAGGCCAGTGTTGCCGGATCTCGCATAATGGCGTTCCTCACGGCTCCAGCGCTTTGGACACCTTATTTTGCGTACACGTATCATATTTCATTTATGGTATTTATGCCATTTTCGATTTTAGGTCAATTTTTTTTGTCATTTTCTTCTCCTTTGTGGTTTTCTTGGTCCTCTGTAGTGCAGAGCTGTCTGAGTTCGATTCCTAGTAGCGTCCTGGGGATTTCCTCCCACTGAGAGACCTGCTGAAAAAGCAAATTCAGCCTCCTGAGGTTCCTGGTGGGACAATTAAGGAGTCAATTATGGAAAATTAGTAACTCCTGTTTGTGAAGACTACATTCATTAGTCGGGAGGAAGGGATGTGAGAGGAGGCAGAGGGTGGCCAACCCAAGGAATCACGGCAGTACAGAGGGCAGCGTCCCTACAATTGAGATTTGGAAACTCCGGCAGGTTAGTAAAACCGGTATCCCACTAGACCGGAGGCCGTTCTACCTGAGGAGGAAATAATCACCAGGAGCATATCCTGCCATGCACCCTGAGACACCCGCCTACAGTTCCTACTCTGAAGGATGAGAGATGACAGTGCGCATGAAAGGAAGCGACAGGAAATTCGCTTGGCGATCTAGTAAAACCCCCGAAAATCCCATGGTCAGGTACGTCGGTCACAGGAATCGAACCGAAGTCGGTTACGACCTCCCGAAAGTAGCCACAGACGAAACCGTCTGAGCCATTCTGCTCTGTAAGTTAAATGGAAATATTACAAGTCATCATTTCTTTTGTACCCAGAATTGCTTGCTAGTTCTTACAGCTAGAAGGTTAAACAGGTTTAATTGTTGTTATCTTTGAATGATGTTTCTAGGGAGCTCAACAACTCTATTGTGTTCAACAGCTCTTCATCAAACACCCATAGGTTCAAAATATGCCACATGAATCAGACGTTTTACACAGGTTGGGAACCACTTAACTCAGTTATGCTTAGATACGTCATGTAGTCTACCTGAAAGACGAGAGAGGGAAAACTGGTACACCCACATGACTTACATATAGCTTTCACAACGTATAGATTTACAGAAGTGCATTCATAACACATTTCCTTTTAGGTACAAAGTGAATAACAAATCGAAGCTGAAGTAAAATGTTTTAAAAGCGGATTTCCGTACTGTTTCCATGAAATTGTGAGAAAAATACGAAATGGTGAACACTTACCAGAAAGACGAAACATTACAAACTTCACACAGATAACAATTTATGCTTTTAATACCACACATGTTCTCAAGAGAAACATTTTCGGCAGGGTAAGCTTTGTCTGTTTCTTATGATATACAGATGATTCAAAATTACACAAAACACTTTCCAATGAATTTGAACGCTATTCCCAGAAAATGTTCAGTACAAAATTATATGGTATTTTAAGAAAAATAATTGATACGTTTTACAAAATAAAACCTAACAAACAATAGTCCATTTAAGGTTTTTTAGAGTAGAGGCATTTTCTTGAAAATACTTGTATATTTGTAAGGTTCTGAACTTAAATTCCGAATTTGGAATATATACCTATGGAACATTTCCTTTTTAATTATGTTGTTCACACACAAATACATACACCACATAAGTGAAACGTTTTCTAATCAGGTTTTATCTTTTGAAGGATTCAAAGTGCCCAAAAATGTATCTCAGGTGTTTCTTTTTTCTCTTAATTTACGTTCTCCAAAGTTTAGTCATATCGGACGATGAATGGAATGGATGAAATGAGCCCAGGATCCATAGAGCTTATATTTACCCGATATTCGTCTTTCAGAACAAGGGAAACCCCCAGAAAAAGCCTTATCCAGGTAACTCACCCTGAGCGAGAGTCGAACTTGGGATTTCTTGAACTTGAGGCAAACACACTACCTCCTACGCTACAAAGGTGGGCTGGATTTTTGGATTGAATACACTTCTGCCAAAAGTACTGGTATACAGAGAGAGAGAGAGAGAGAGAGAGAGAGAGAGAGAGAGAGAGAGAGAGAGAGAGAGAGAGAGAGAGAGAGAGAGAGAGAGAGAGAGAGAGAGAGAGAGAGAGAGAGAGAGAGAGAGAGAGAGGGAGAGAGAGAGAGGGGGGGATGTTTAGAACCATTTACATTTGTATGACATCACTTTTAATACTTTTCCTTAAACTGGTAAAATTTCTGGAATATCACTGCCAATTGCAAATTTATGAGTATAAAGATAATATTACGAAACGTAATCCTTGCCAGATTACTGCTCTGACGAGCATCGTGGACAAATAGAGTATGCAATGAACATTTGTAATCTATTTTGAATCTAAAATGTATAGAGCTTTGCGTAACCATAAGACGTTTAGCCCCTAGAATGATCATAATTTTTTTACGGTCATAATTTTTCTCACTAAAATTCAAACTTATTATATGCTGTTAGCCTAATGTGAAACAAACACGCCGTAGTAGTTTCATTGTTGCTACTCCTGGTTGCTGGCTGTGAGAACCATGTAAGTTCAGACATGTTCAGTATCGTCTACCGCTGTAATGGAGGTTACATACAGTTAAAGTTGATGCTAGAGGAAGATCCGGAGGTTCTTTCAAACGTAATCACTGCTGATGAGACTTGGCTACATCACTTTGATCCTGAGAGCAAACAGGAACGCTCAGTGTGGAAATATCCTTCATCACCAACCCCAGAAAAGCAAAAGTGGTTGCTTCTGCTGCGAAAGTTATGGTCATATCATTCTTTAATATTCATGGAATGGTTTATGAGCATGTTGCACCTTCACATACATCAGTAAATGGACCATACTACAGGGATGTCCTGAAAACATTGCAAGTCTATATCAGGCGCAAGAGACCACATTTCCGTGAAGCAGGCTAGATGGTGTATCACGATAATGCGCAGCCACATATTGCCAGTGTTGTTGCTGAATATCTTGCAAAAATCAACGTGAAGGGCATCCCTCACCCTCCCTATAGTCCGGATTTAGCCCCATGTGACATTTTCTATTCCCTATTCGCTTCTGATGAAACTTGGCTACATCATTTTGATCCTGAGAGCAAACAGAAAAGCTCACCTTCATCACCAACCCTCAAAAAAACAAAAGTGGTTGCTTCTGCTGGGAAAGTTATGGTCATATCATTCTTTGATATTCATGGAATGGCTTATCAGCATGTTTTACTTGCACACACATCAGTAACTGGACAACACTACAGGGATGTCCTGGAAACATTGCAAGTTCACATCAGTCGCAAAAGACCATATTTCCGTGAAGCAGGCTGGATGCTGCATCACGATATTGCGCAGCCGCATATTGCCAATGTTGTTGCTGAATATCTTGCAAAAAGCAACATGAAGGGCATTCCTCACCCTCCCTATAGTCCGGATTTAGCCCCATGTGACATTTTCTATTCCCTAATCACTTCTGATGAAACTTGGCTACATCATTTTGATCCTGAGAGCAAACAGAAAAGCTCACCTTCATCACCAACCCTCAAAAAAGCAAAAGTGGTTGCTTCTGCTGGGAAAGTTATGGTCCTATCATTCTTTGATATTCATGGAATGGCTTATCAGCATGTTTTACTTGCACACACATCAGTAACTGGACAACACTACAGGGATGTCCTGGAAACATTGCAAGTTCACATCAGTCGCAAAAGACCATATTTCCGTGAAGCAGGCTGGATGCTGCATCACGATATTGCGCAGCCGTATATTGCCAATGTTGTTGCTGAATATCTTGCAAAAATCAACATGAAGGGCATGCCTCACCCTCACTATAGTCCGGATTTAGTCCCAAGTGGCTTTTTTCTATTCCCTAACTTGAAGAAACGCCTTCGTGGGAGGCATTATCCATCATCAGAAGCAGTGGTGAAGGCTTTGGAGGCGATTTTGAAGGATCTTTAAACAAGTGGTTTCCAGCATGCCTTTGAAGACTTGCAGAAACTCTGGGACAAGTATATCGCATTCAGGGGCGACTATTTTGGGAGAGACCATCAAAATTATGAGGATGGCTAAAGGTACGTTGTCAAAAAAATTTGATAATTCTTTATTGAACAGCCCTCTATATTGTTGTGGACCAGGATTGTAAGGGGGTGAAAGACTTACAAACCTAATCTGCAACTGGGAGTGTAGCTACTGAAAGGGTAGAGCGAACGAAACATCTAAGTCAAACTGAACTGAATAACTATATTTCAAAGATGCCTAGTATTTCTACAGGGCACTCCCTGGATAAGATCAGGGGCGCTTTGGTGACATTTAAATACATAATAACATATTGCAACTTTACCTTTGGCGATGTGTTGTTTGTATGGCTTGAACCTTGTGTGACTGTCAGGAGGTGTACGATCTGGTACGCCCTGCTGGCGTAGCACTTTGAAATAAACTCTTGTTGATTCTTTCAGAGACCAGCAACAAGTCCCCACTCGAATCTCTGTGAAGTCTCTCCCGCGGGGGCTAACTCAACCAAGGTTAAATAGGGGTCCTACCAAAAAGTTAACTCAGCGATTCCCACGCTAAATGTTAATTTGCACCATATTGTGCAATCATTATTTACATCATTGAGAACATGTTTAAACCTGTTACTGACCAACTAAGCATTATTTCCCTTGATCAGCAGGATTCATTGTTTAAAACATGGAGAACAAGTTGAGGCCTGTTACAGGCCACCTGTGAGTCATTTCCCTAAGCCAGCAGGATGTATGATTCAACTGTCCAAAGTACATGTTTTTCCAGTCAGCAGAATTTACACTTAATCATACAACTTTTATAGACAGCTGTGCCCAGACTCAAGGCATCGAAAATGCATGTTACAGAATAATGATTACAGAAATTTCCAAATCTTGCTCAGCCTATACACGCAACAATATACAGAATTTGACGAGAAAATTGATATAGTTCTGGCTAAAGAAAACAGTAATAGCCACAACAATGACTTTTAAATGGAGACTGTACCGTAAATGGAAGCCCATTTTAACTGTTACTTTTAAAAATCTATTTTTATTATGATACATTTCAACAAACATTAAAATTTAGATTATTTCAACAGTTGTTCATACCGTACCGACATTAGATTCAAACAGATAGATGCAAAGTCAGCTTTGTTTATTAATCATTTAAAGCTTTTCTAATCAGGAATTAATATTACGTAACTCTCCTGTTGTATAGATATCGCCTATCGACTTAATTTTGAAATAGAACATAGAAACCTCTCCTGTACAGCTCTTGATAGCTAATGGTAAAGGATAAAGCAGATTTCTGTAGCATCAAACACATTTTGGTTATTTTATGAGACGCCCCATAGCCAGCAAGAAAGGTAACTTTCCTGCCTTGTTTGTCTAAATCCCTCCAAAACTACCAATGAGCGCGACGTCCAATTTTAGCACAATATGGCGGGAAACAATAAAAGGGAGAGTATACTTTAAAAGCATGGAGCGCGGCGCATTAATGGAAGTGGCGTAACATTATACAATTATAAAAACGCATTTGAACGCTGGGCGGAAATCAAAATAAAGCCTTTATTACTTTCAGAAATGTTATGTCAGAATCTGTAAGGGATCAATTGCAGCCTCTTGTTGGTATTACCGTTGTGTTTGTTATTATTTATATATTAGTATTAGCCGCCCAATAGCTCCCTAAAGAGGGGAGGATAAAAATTAATGCCGTATGGTAAAACAGAATGGTTTTAGCATGCCTATCAAGTTCATGTGTCCCCGTGCACCTCTTTGTATCGTACTTAACACATTCAAAGCATTAAATGAATTTCTACAAATATTTACATTCTCTCCCGTTTCCAGCATATCACAGATCACAGGAAAAAGTGCAAATGTCACGTTTTTAAAACAGGTATCCATGCCCCCTACTGGATGTGTGTCATACAACAATGTTTCAAATGTTTGATTGTTAGCGCCTATGTCACACTTTCTTTTTATGACATTCTGTTACACTCACATGCATTTCTCTATTCACTTCGTTTATTTGTATGTACCTTTCAGAAACTATTTCTACAAAGGCTTCTTTCTCCGAGGGCTGTTCAATAAAGAATGATCATATTTTCTTACGGTCATAAAAATTCAATCTTATATTCTGTTAGCTTAAAGTGAGACAAACACGCTGTAGTAGTTTCATTGTTGGTACTCCTGGTTCCCGCCTGTGAGAACCAGGCAAGCTCAGACATATTTAGTATCGCCTACCGCTGCAATGGAGGTAAAACGCGAGGGACAATACGCGGCTTTGAAATTCTCCTTCAGTCTCAACAGATCTTCAGTTGAGGCCTATGGAGACTCTGTTCTTCCCTACAGCACAGCTCAAAGGTGGTTTAAAATGTTTAAAGAGGGGAGACTTGCAATTTATAAGGAAGGTGAACCCGGTGCTCCAGTTACTGCTCTTACGGAAGGAAACCTCAACACTGCTGCTGTCATTGTGAGAGAGGATCTACAAATTACCTTAAGATCACTTTCTGAAATACTGAACATTTCATTGGCTACCACATAAACGTTGGTGACAGAAACATTACACATGAGACGTGTTTGTGCCCGATGGGTGCCAGGAGTGTTGATTCCCGAACAAAAGGACATTCGCATGCATGTCTGCATGCAGTTAAAGTTGATGTTAGTGGAATATACGGAGTTTCTTTTAAACGTAATCACTGCTGATGAAACTTGGCTACATCATTTTGATCCTGACAGCAAACAGCAAAGATTTGTGTGGAAATCGCCTTCATCACCAACCCCCAAAAAGCAAAATTAGTTGCTTCTGCTGGGAAAGCTATGGTCACCTCATTGTTTGATATTCATGGAATGGTTTATTTGCATTTTGTACCTGAACACACATCTGTAACTGGACAATACTACAGGGATGTCCTGAAAACTTTGTAAGTCCATATCAGGCGCGAAAGACCAGATTTCCGTGAAGCAGGCTGCATGCTGCATCACGATAAGGCGCGGCCGCATATTGTCAATGTTGTTGCTGAATATCTTGCAAAAATCAACGTGAAGTGCATCCCTCATCCTCCCTATAGTCTGGATTTAGCCCCACGTGACGCCTTCGTGGTAGGCATTATACATCATCAGAAGCAGTGGTGAAGGCTGCGGAGACATTTTTGAAGGATCTCTCAAAAATGGTTTCCAGAATGTCTTTGAGGACTGGCAGAAACGCTGGGACAAGCACATCGCATTCAGGGGAGACTATTTTGAGAAGGACCATCAAATTGATGAAGATGAGTAAAGGTACGTTATTAAAAACAAATTTGTGATCATTATTTATTGAACAGCCCTCGTAATTCAGGTTAACTGGATATAAACCTTTGAGAAACAGCCTCTTCGTTGAAGATACAAGCTGCATACAGTAAACCAAATAGATTTAAAATTGAAATCCTATAATCTAACTTTAGCTTCCACACTTTTGCAATAACAATGCCGGAAACTACTGAATATTGATAGTGGTTTCAAATTTATGGTATTGAAAAACTAAAAACCTATAATAACGTATAACTTGGGAATGGCTGATGCCCCAAATGCAGTTATTCAAAATAAAGTGAAAGTTTTAAAGCAATAAACATTGCTTTGAGTAGCAAGAACGATATTTGCCCTATCCGTTATACAAAAGTATACAAATTTCCTTTCGAATGCATACGATTCACGATTTATTATAGAAAATTCAAGATATGCATTTAATTTTATATAAATATTGTCGTTGAGCTTTCACTTTCACATCTGCTACTTCTTCTACTGTTGCTTTAATTTTAACCCATTGTATTAGTCTTTTGTTGTCTTTCTTCAAGTATCAAAAAATCCTGAAATTCTCTCTGTCTCAGTGCATCCCATTTGAACCAATATTTTCGAACTGTATGATAATTAGTATGCTAAAACATTGTTGCAATTTGCCATTCATTTCTTTAAGTACCCTTTCAGTGCCATATATTTTGTTCACACTGCAACACTTCCGCATGACTACATCGCGCCAATTTTGTTTGCATCATTTTGAATGTCTTGCAGTGTAATTAGACGTCATGCCGTTATATGTTTGCATGAGGTAGGTCATGCTTACGCAACTTGCAATCATAGAAAGTCAGTAGAAACCATTTTAAAATGTAGCAGAGATGGAATACTTGCCAAACGTTTCGGACAACCAATACCTGTAGATATTGTACCTACATAAATAGAACACCTCATTAAAATAAAACCTGAAGCTTTCCTGGCGAAGAATACGCACTTTCTTCTCGGGCAGCCAGCCAGGTGAAAAGATGATTAGATATTCCACACAGTTTGTACATACACATATAAACATTACCATTAGCCCTTCTGATCTTCATGTAAGATTCGACGTGGTTTCTCTATTTACAAGAGTACCACTTCTGGAAGCCATCCAACTTCTGAGGGAGTATTTCCCGGCTGATATCATAGAGCTATTCCGACCTACCCTGATGTCCACTTTCTTCTTGTTTGGTGGTACATTCTTTGAACAAGTAGACGGAGTAGCAAAGGGCTCCGCTTTGTCACCAGCTATAGCTAATTTCTATATGGAACATCTAGAACATGAAATACTTGCCACAGCTCCACTTAAACCATCTCATTTCTATAGATTCGTGGACGATACTTTTGTAATCTGGCCGCATAGATCAGACACTTTGCCTAGCTTTCTTGCACATCTCAACAGCCTTCGACCTCAAATACAGTTTACCATGGAAGTGGAGAAAGATGGAACTCTTCCATTCCTGGACATTCTTGTTTCAAAAAACAGCAACGGTACACTTGGGAATGCTGTATGTCGCAAGCCTACACCCACCGATCTGTATCTGAACGCTCATAGTTTCCATCATAAGTCTCAACGACTGGGAGTTCTCAATACACTGGCCCACAGAGCTTTGTCTATCTCTGATCCCAGCCACTTAAAACCAGAATTACAACACCTGAGCCTCACTTTCCGTCAAAACGGCTACTCCGAATATGACGTTGAAGCCTCGATTACCAAAGCTAGGAAAGGGAAACCTGTAATTCAGCAAGCGTCAGATAAGCCTACCGCTACAGCCTGCATCCCGTTTATCGGCGATCTATCCGGCAGAATCAGCAGAAATCTCGTCAAATACAATATCAGGAATATCCACAAGCCATCTCCGAAGATTAAGCATCTGTTGAGACCAGTGAAAGACAAACTGGACCTCCAAGTTCCGGGATTGTACTGCATTTCCTGTGAATGTGGGACACCGTATGTAGGACAAACCGGAAGTACCATCTCTACTAGAATAATCGAACATGAACGGATCATACGTTTAATGCAACCTGAGAAGTCTGGGCTGGCAGAGCATTGTTTGGATAACGACCATAGAGCCAATTTCCCGGAGACGACCATCTTGGCAAAATGCAACAGTTACTGGGAGCGGAGAATTAAGGAGCCTTTGGCGATTTCCTCTGAAAGGAGGACGCTTAATCCTGATGCTGGATTTCAGTTCAGCTCCTCTTGGAAACCGGCCTTAAAAATGGAAATCTGTCGAATTAGTAAGCAAAGCTCAATACAGCTTGATAATTAGGTTAAGTAGTTACGTTTCTTTGACAAATTTTCTATACTCACGCCATCTCCTGACCTGGCATTTAATTTACTGAAAACAGTCTTCTGTTCAGTAATGCGAATTTTGATAGTGTTTTGTCTTTGTTTATATTTGTGTTATATCCAGTGTTTCATTGTGGTTATAACATTTTATAAATATCCTGATGATGGGAGAGATGCACACCCCCGAAACGTTTATATCTAATCATCTTATTACCTGGCTGGATGCCCGAGAAGAAAGTGAGCGAAAACACCTCATTGTTTCAAAACTAAAAGCGAAAGTCTGGAAAAGCCAATAAGCACGAATTATACCGAGCGGAATGGCTCAGGGTGTATCGTCTGAAGCTAGCATTTCGCAAGTAGTGGGTTCGATTTCCTTGGCCGACTTTCTTGACATTGACTTTTTCGGATTTCTCGGGTCGCTAAGCGAATGCTGTGAAGATAAATTACCTTCCTTGATCTTCCGTCCACCCATTTCATTTGACTTCACTTTTTATTTCACTTCGCCTTTCATCTTAATTGGCCGTTACCATCTTCTTAGTGTCGGCGGGAGTTTCCGGATGCATGACACAAAATTTGCTCTTTGTAAATCCGGTCCACCCGGATATGGAAAAGTCTGTGAATGCGGGGTCCCCAGGGGATATCTAAGCCGATGGAGAGAGGGGAGCAGGTTTTACGAGTCCTCACCAGGAAACTTCTTTCTGTAGCAGTTAGGGACGCTGCCCTTTGATTTTGCCTCTTCTCAGTTCCGATCACTCGTAGTATTCTCTCACCTCACCCTTCTCAAATGTGGGGCGCCCCATCAGGGCCAATGACACAATAGGTCGAGGTGGCAGGTTCACCCTTAGAACATTGTCATTGAATCAAGCAGGAATTATTCAGAAGACCAAATAGCCCATCCCAGGTCGCAATGTGTCCTCACGAGAGAAGACACCCTACTTAATCACAGATTATGAATGCATACCTGCAAGTCGTTAGTAGTAAAAGGGTTAAAGTAAAAGAGAAATAGTGTTATAAATGTCTTCCTCTACTTCAGAGCACCTTTTTTCTGACCTCAGTAACTCTGCCTAGAATATATCTACTTAAGGGGTTAAATGGTCGAACAATCTTGCATCGCAAATATAAGAGCATGCTGCATTTAACTGTCCAGATAGAATACAAGTTTTCAAAATAAAATTAGAGTGTCAAGGTTTGTGTAAGACACACTTAAAATTCCAAATGAATGAGTACCTAATCACTGTAAGCATGAATTAAATAGCTTATGTAAGTGGTAAATAAAGTAAAATGGATATTGAGCATATAGTTATTTTTCCTTTACAAAAAAACGTTATTTGTCTTAAACTGTCTAAGAACAGAAATATTTCTGTCATTTAGAATGAAAAATATTTTATAAATGCTGCATTTCTTGGCCGGCCCTACAAATTTGGTATGATAATAACTATTTTAATTTATATGTATTCACATATTAATGTCGCAAGTTTGAAACATGTTCCAAAAATATAGTTTTACGAAATTATGATAACATACTCAGAGTACCAAACACAAGGTAATTTTTCACTAACTGTAAGTTACTACTTTCACCACTAGGTTTTTGGAAAGCATATAATGCGTATGAATTGCATACTACTCTTGTGGTGTTGTCCAAGCTAGTAACAGAGGGTAAGATGGCTGTTTGCGCCGAAAGAGTTGTATTTTAATGTTTCATGAATTAAATATTAACATATAAATTTGAGAAATATTGAATATCTATAACCCTTTCCAAACCAAATTATAAGTATTCTATATAAAAATAAGTTACATTAGTTTAGGTTTTTTTAAATATTCCCTAAAACTAAAAAATGCCTTAAATTTGAAAATGTTAGTACTGGACTAGGATTTTTTTTAAAGTGGGTCCATATGGACCCAGTGGTAATACAATATGGAAGAATTCTCTTGACTGATCAAATATAAATAACATACGACATGTAATTCACATCATTAACACGAAAAGGAGCAGTGAGGTAATCAAATTAGCTTACACTAATTTTAGAAACAGTTGAGTATTGTTTTCAGATTCTTATGCCATAGTATCTGATAATGAATCTGGTGTCACAATGTAATAATGCATATATGTATATTGAAGTTTTTTATTCGCCATTACAATGCAGAGCAGATCACTTACATCCAATAGTACATCATGACAGTTATTTATTATAGCAAAATAGAAAAAAGTTTTTGTTTCATGGAGACATAATGCCACTTAACATTTTGAGCACCTAATTTGGAACTTGGCATTCACAGATATCTTGCACCTCTGCTTCTTTTTGTTATGCAGTGGCCAGTGACCATTTTGATCAAATCTAACATCACTAACTGGATAAGCAGTACATTTATTTGGAGCATGTACGGCATTTTCAACTCAGTGGATGTTCGGCCACATTTTCTCTTCACAACCTTCCCACTCTGAAGTAGTGCATTGGCTATTTCCAGTCGAAAAGGGAGCAAACGCATTCAATTTTCTTTCTGTTGTTGGCAATGTTGTTTATAAAGTAGCCAAGCAATGGCAACACATATGTCATTAAGATGAAAGATAATTCGGAGATAATATATTTTTGCCCTCGGATTTATTCTGCACAATGCAACAAGCAGTCAAATGTTCATTATCTTGCATGTTCAGATCTCCTTCAATGTTATTTTCAATTTTTTCATCCGTAAATTCCCAAAATACCTAGTTATAAGACAGCTCTCCACTTAGCAGGCACTCTAGCATCTCCTGCTCAGTTCATTTAGACATCTGAAAGCAAAGAAATTAAGCAATTTGCACGTAGATGTTTGCACATAACCTCATTTGGTAGACTTACGAACTACCATTACTTCCTCCTACTGGGGCCATATGGACCCAACACTTTTTGGCTTATAGCATAATAATACATATAATTTTATTATTACAAGGTAGTTATTTATTATCCCTGGTACACCTACTATAATAGTATATTTTTAACATGTAAATATTAATGACTTGCCTCAAAATTATGGCAAATCTCAAGAGCAAAACAGTTGACAGCTATGTATTACACTTCCATGTAGATATGAAGCTACAGGAAGCCTTATACTCGCATGCTCTGTTTGGTGCTGCTATCTGTCTCCAAGGAAAACACTCAGAAACGCAGTGGTTGTATGTGGAACCACTGGAATTACGTGAATATTGTCTAAATGTTAAATAAAGTTTGTGGGTCCATTTGGACCCGTTGGGCTGGAAAGGGTATCAATAGTTAAATATATTTTACTAACATCTGCGATAAAAGTACAAAACTACTGGAGTGGAGTGTAGGAACTGTAACATCCCTAACCTCAAAGCACGAGAGGGGAAGTAAATAAAAATAAGATGATGTGTGTACGAACGAGTTGTAAAATTTATTTTGTTAAAATGTTATGAGAAAAAGTTACTGGTCTAAGAGAGAAGAAAGAGGATAGAGAGAGGGGGATAGATGAGCGGGAGAGAAAAAGAAAGAGAAGATACACATATTATTAAAAGTTTATAACCCTTTTTAATATTTTGCATTAATTTATCATGACATTTCCTGTTTTACGAGGGTTGTTCAATAAAGAATGATCACAATTTATTTTTGACAACGTACCTTTACTCATCCCCATAATTTTGATGGTCCTTTTCAAAATAGTCTCCCCTAAATGCGATGCACTTTTTCCGGCGCTTCTGCCAGTCTTCAAAGATATGGTGGAATTCATTTTTTGACAGATCCTTCAAAATCGCCGCTGCAGCCTTCACTACTGCTTCTGATGATGGATAATGCCTCCCACGAAGGCGTTTTTTCAAGTCAGGGAATAGAAAAAGGTCACATGGGGCTAAATCTGGACTATAGGGAATGTCAGGGATGCACTTCACGTTGATTTTTGCAAGATATTGAGTAACAACATTGACAATATGCGGCTGCAGCCTGCTTCACGGAAATGTGGTCTTTTGCGCTTGATATGGACTTTCAATATTTTCAGGACATCTCTGTAATATCTTCCTGTTACTGACGTGTGTGCAGGTACAACACGCTGCTCACCATTCCATGAATATCAAAGAATGAGATGACCATAACTTTCCCAGCAGAAGCAACTACTTTTGCTTATTTGGGGGTTATTGATGAAGGAGATTTCCATCTGAGCTTTGCTGTTTGTTCTGAGGATCAAGATGATGTAGCCAAGTTTCACCATCAGTGATTACATTTGAAAGAAACTCCGGATCTTTCTCTAACATCAACTTTAACTGTATGTTACCTTCACTGCAGCGGTAGGCGATACTGAACATGTCTGAACTTGCCTGGTTCCCACAGGCGGAAACCAGGAGTACCAACAATGAAACTATTACTGTGTGTTTGTTTCTCATTAAGCTAACCGAATATAAGAAGACGGTATTTTAGTGCGAAAAATTATGACGGTAAAAAAAATTATGATCATTCTTTATTGAAGGCAGGTGGAAGCTCATACTGTTCAATAAGTTTTCTGAACCCTGTTATTATTTTTACTTTGATTTAGACATTTGTAACGCATTGTGACAACGCGACACGTAAAAACCGAACCGCGACCGCCAATGTTTTGTGATTCACCACACTGTATCGATTCAAAACCTCAATCCACAAATACAACTATGAACGATTTCAGTATTGTTTGGAGTGTTGAACAAAATATAATGCTACGAAAGAATAAGCTCTTGTTTCTATTATATTTTATAGAATAGGCTCATTGTTTCAGCAGTTATTTTGAAGTTGATGGTGGATACAATTATGTGGTTTTGCATTCTTAGTAGAATGCTACAGAAATATTTATAAATTCTACTTAAAATGCAAGCATTCGTCAACTTTTAAATGTTGCGTTGCCTTAGGTCTTCAATTGTTCCTTCACGTTATCTTATCATGCGCAGAGTTTCCTGCATAAGGAAAGCCTTTCAGGGAGAAGCTAAACGCAGTGGAAACAATTTTTTCCTCCGGTTCGCTGTGGGGTGTCTACACCCTCCTACTCCTCGGCCCTCACCCTCCTCCCCTCTTGCCCAACTCTGCAATTCTAGTCTACTATAGGCTTATATGTAATTAGTGCGGGTCTGATCGTAATTAGAAAATGCCACGTTTAATTGCTAATTGAGTTTCTGATGCGAGGTCTAATTTTAATCACCTAATTACGCTGGTAGCCACTAGACAAGCTCGCTGGCTGGCTGGAACCAGCAACACCCAACCCAAGAGTGAGCTGCTGTGTACTAATTATCATTCTGAGTCCGCGAGACAGAGACGGAGGGCGTCGAGCCCGCGAATGTGCGAGTGAGAAGGAGCCACCTTCATTAGCATATTTTATACCCGTTGTTTTATGGCTTTAATACTTGTTATCTGACCGGGAGGAAAGAGTAGAGGAGGTTTGTTTCGATGCTAAGCTGCCCTGCGATAGGAAAACACTGCCCTGGTGCGTCTACCAAGAGTTTCAGGGGCGGCTTCTGCACACACCTTCACGTTAAGGCTGCTACTGTTACTAATTTCACTAGCTTTTCTACTCATTCATCTAACACTATTAGCACAGCAGCTGATACAGTAAACCTTGTGTTCACATTTCGCTGTAGGATACATTAAACAAAGCAACAATTGCCGTTAAGCGCTTTCAAAGGCTTTGAACTTCCTCACACGTTGATAACTGCCAGAAAAAGTACAATTAATGCATTTGTATGATTTTCGCTACTTGCTATTACGTAAACTATTATATAACTTTGCCCATATTATTCAGCCTACGGTTATACAAATTATTTCATTGCATATTCTTTCAAGGGACATGAGAACAGGGAGATACAGTTAGTTGGCTTAAGCGCTTGTCAAATATTTTAGGGATATCTATGATTGAAATTTCATGCAATATTTTCCTATTTTTATTCTATAAAAAAGTGAAAGCATTCCTGAATCCGAAGAATGCCTCAGCTAAAATGCTCCAATCGAGTTTGAAACTGACGCGACCGCTAGTGTTAGATATGAATTCTAATTCTTTATTCTTGTTTTCTCGTTATTAAAATTGCCAGAATTTTCCTTCATTTAAAATGCTCCTTACGTCGCAGTTTTGGTGTTATATTAATGAAAACTGCTTTACACGTTCAAAGAGACGCAGTGAATTGAAATTACTCTGGATTTTGTTGCGAGATGCATTTGAGCACAGTTTCTTTACTTCAAAATACATAAGTGTCAATTTTTGTGGGCAAAAAGCCACCTTCGAGGCTTAAAAATTTCTGGAGCCTATCGAGACACAGAGAAACCTAGATTAATTTTAGAAATTAAATGTATTGGAAAACTGTTGTTAAAATATTAGACCAATATCTAAGTTATTTTGTCACAAGGAACTTTTTTGTTTTGTAAGTTACGTCCTCTAACGTCATATCGGATGACAACTGGAAGGGGTGAAATGCTAAAATGATCCCAGGTTCCATAGAGCTTAGAGTTACCCGACATTCGTGTTTAAGGATAAGGGAACACCTCGGAAAAAAAACCTTATCCAGGTAACTCAACCTGACCGAGATTCGAACTCGGGACCTCTTGAACGTGAGGCAGACAAGCTACCATCAAGGGAAAATTTTTGACGAATTAACAAAAATAAATAAATTTGATCATAATTTCCAAACTATCAAGTGAAATTGATAAAATTTTGGGGTATATCATGTTTACACTATGTATGTTACATCTTCTTTTTCCTTCTGTAATTTACGTCCTCCAACATCAAATCATATCCCAAGGTGAATGAACTGGGTGAAATTATACCCAAATGAGCCCAGGGTCCATAGAGCTTGCGGTTACCCGACATTTGTCTTTGTGGATAAGGGAAAATACCGGAAATAACCTTATCCAGGTAACTCACCCTGACCGAGTTTTGAGCTCGGGACCCCTTGAACGTGAGCCACACTTGCTACCACCACACTACCGAGGCGGGTAGTTTGTTACATCTATGATATAAATTTTGAAAAGCTACCGCTATTGGTTCAGGGTTAAAAAATTTCAATCATAAATATGCACATACGATGACTTTGCAATTCGTTCTATATGCACAGATGTGGGATTAAAATAATTACTTCCTATTTAAGAGAAGTAAAATTATTTGTACAAACCAATAACCTGGAATATCTCGAAATTCGCTAAATAAAAAATAAACACCTAAATATATTGTGTACTACACCATTTATACATCAGTGTGTGTCTCTGACTTTTAATCAGCTATGCAAGAAGTATTCAGGCCATTTCCAAAAATTCAATACATATACATTTCATTAATCTTAAAAAATAACTTAAAAATCTGGCACTTTATTCAAAATTGTCAGTGTTTTCCAAAAACAAACATTTTCGAAAATATTTTCATTTAAAGAATAGTTTATTGCGGAGATATACTTTAAAACCTTCATGTCGTATGATAAGGGAATGTTAGACCTGAGTACCATGTTCGTATTCTGAAAACAATGTTCACAGATGGATGTACAGACATGCACACACATACATTCTCAGTAATTTTATCATAAAATACGAGGGCTGTTCAATAAAGAATGATCACTTTTTTGACAACGTACCTTTACTTATCTTCATATTTTTTACTGTCAGTTTCAAAATAGTCTCCCCTGAATGCGATTCACTTGTCCCACCGTTTCTGCCTGTCTTCAAAGACATGCTGGAAACCATTATTTGACAGATCCTTCAAATTCGCCTCCGCAGCCTTCACCACTGCTTCTAATGGTGGATAATGCCTCCCACAAAGGCGTTTCTTCAAGTCAGGGAATAGAAAAAAGTCACATGGGGCTAAATCCGGACTATAGGGAGGGTGAGGGATGCACTTCACGTTGATTTTTGCAGCACTCTATGTAATATAATTTAGTTAAATATATTTTGATATGTTTATTTAGAGGGGACTCATTAGGAAGGCAGGTAGCAAATGAAGTGAAAGTGTCAAATGTTTTAGCTGTTTAAACGTCACAGCAAACTAAACTTTGTCATTAGTAATGATGTTAATAAATTTATTTAGGAGATAACAAAATTATGAACTGTATACACATGGATAACAAACATATAAATATATAAGCATATAAGGAATAATGCTTTAAAATGAGATCATGCATTAACAAACAACTAAACATATGACACATATGACACTACGAAGTGTTTGAAGGAAACGACTGCATAGTTACTGGAAATAGATTCCCCTAATATTTTAAAGATCGATAGTACATTATGAATATTTCATACAAATCTTTGATATATTCGAGCAAATCATTGCTAAAATTTATTGTTTTCTAGTACATTATTAATAATCGTTGTAACTATGTTTAATTAGGTGTCTATGTAATAGATTTCGTAATATTTTGAGAAGCTTTGCCATTTAAAAAATGGAGTTGTAGATAATATAAATCAAATTTTGACCTGCATAAGGTAATTTTAAGATCGACTGATTAGGAAACTTTCAAATTTTAAGGTAACACAAGGGGGCACACATACACAGATAAATATACGAGCGCTGTTCAATAAAGAATGATCATAATTTCTTTACGGTCATAATTTTTCGCGCTAAAATTCAATCTTATTATATTCTGTTAGCTTAATGTGAAACAAACACGCCGTAGTAGTTTCATTGTTGGTACTCCTGGTTACCGCCTGTGAGAACCAGGCAAGCTCAGACATGTTCAGTATCGCCTACCGCTGCAATGGAGGTAACATGCAGTTAAAGTTGATGTTAGAGGAAGATACGGAGCTTCTTTCAAACGTAATCACAGTTGTTAAAACTTCACTACATCATTTTGATCCTGAGAACAAACAGCAAAGCTCAGTGTGAAAATCTCCTTTATCACCAACCCCCAAAACAGCAAAAGTGGTTGCTTCTGATGGGAAAATTGTGGTCATCTCATTCCTTGATATTCATGGAATGACTTATCAGCATGTTGTACCTGCACACACATCAGTAACTGAAAAATACTACAGGGATGTCCTGAAAAAATTTCAAGTTCATATCAGGCGTAAAAGACCGCATTTCCGTAAAGCAGGCTGGATGTTACACCACGATAATGCGCGGCTGCATATTGCATCCCTCACCCTCCCTATAGTGCGGATTTAGCCCCATGTGAGCTTTTCTGTTCCCTAACTTGAGGAACGGCTTCGTGGGAGGCATTATCCATCATCAGAAGCAGTGGTGAAGGTTGCGAAGGCGATTTTGTAGGATCTCTCAAAAATGATTTCCAGCATGTCTTTGAAGACATGCAGAAACGCTGGGAGAAGTGCATGGCATTCAGGGGAGACCATTTTGAGAAGGACCATCAAAATTATGAGAATGAATGAAGGTACGTAGTCAAAAAAAAAAAAAAAAAAAAAAAAAAAAAAAGAGTTGTGATCATTCTTTATAACAGATCTCGTATAAAAAGCCGGCGCTAGTTTCTTGTTGTCCCCAACATAGTGTTTTGTTTCACACTTTTATTGAAATTGAAAATATGTACTATTAAAATGATTAGATAGAAAATGAAATCCTTCTTACGTCATCTCCTGTGATTTTAATAACGGAATATCGCGGATCCGGTTTTCTGCAGTAGTTCAGGAATTTCCCTCTTTCTGTTTTATTCCTTTTTTCTTTCTCTTTCCTTCCCCTTTCTTTCATTCTCTGTATCTTTCTTTAAGCAGGACGTCGTCTATATAGCAAGACCTTGGCCACTAGAAATATGGTGAGGTAGGTCAAATGTCGATTACTTGTTTTCTTGGTTGCTTCCTTATAGGTTCGCCCTGGCGCTGGGAGAGGGAGCGTGACCGGAGCTGGACCGCTTGTATCGTCTTTTGTTATGACTCAAGTAATCTGTTTTTACCTAGTGCTGTGTTTCCAAATCTTCAATGCTAATGACTGTCAATTGCCTGGCTCTTCTGGTCGCAACGGATGTTCCGAATCGCCATCACTCCTTATCGGTATAAGTCGTAAACGCGCATGGCGTACCGGTAAGGCTGGTTGCATGTTACAGGGATGTAAGGGGTGTACCAGTAAATTGCACTCAGGGTTGCGCCTCTGTAAGTGTAGTGATGTGTATTGGCTACATGAGTTGTGATGATTAGTGAAAGGACAGTGAAAATACTTTCATAGAATTCAATTAATATACACTGCAAATATTTGATAAAAATTCAAAGTGAGGTTTAAAGTAAACTGAAACACTATGACTATTATGACAAAACAAAACTTATAATTCATTTCCGTATTAAGGCTGATACATGATTGATAATTAATTAATAATTATTTATTTATCATTGTATCTTATGCTTCTCACTCTGTTTGCATTTTAAATTGAAGTTATTAAGTTATCAAACCACATACTGCAATGTAGTCATAGGCTTGTACTTGTGCTTGTGAGAAGGACATTACAAAAGGGCATTCTGACAAGAACAGTTCCATATATACAATATTTTTTTAATTTACGTCCTCCAACATTAAGTATTATCGGACGATGAATGCAATGGGTGAAATGATGCTGAAATGAGTCCAGGTTCCATAGAGCTTAGAGTTACCCGTTATTCCGCTTTCAGGATAAGGTAAAACCCCCTTACCTTATCCAGGTAACTCATCCTGACCGAGATTCGAACTCGGGACCTCTTCAACGTGAGGCAGATACACTACCATCTACGCTACCGAGATGGGCACATAAAAATTATTTGAATAATCTATATATTTCAATGAGTTATTACTTAGCACTCATTTTTGTATATCTCTAATATATAATTATGCAACAACTTAAGCAAGAATTTCACGGGATATTGTTAGAAACTTATTGTTAGGAAATATATAGTTGACTGTTCTTGAACATTTCAAACAAGTTATATTATTTGTAAGAAAATAAACTATCTTTCCATGAATAATCTCAGATAGGGGAATTTTCCATAAATCTTCACCTTTATTAAAAAAAAAAAAAAAAAAAAAAAAAAAAAAAAAAATGAAGAAGAAGAAATTGCTCACGCACATGCTCACACACAAAAACAGAAATTAGTTTGTAGACCTCTTGGGTTCAGTAAACCTCATGACGTGTATTTCCGGTGAAGTCCCAGTGGGTAGAATTCACTAATTCCTCTACCAGCTACAGATAGCAAACAAGGAAAGTAAAATATGTCATTTGGAATGTATGTTTTATATTCATTCCTTGTCATTAATTGCTTGCACTGTTTTCCTATCAGCTTTCTTGTAATCGAGATAAAAATTTGCAATAAATTGCTTTCGTAAGTCATATGAACATGGACATTTTATAGGCTGGAACTGTACTTACTTCTTTAAATCATTATGCTAGCCATCTATTTTTGTAGTATTTAAGACTAGTTTTACTACATGCGGCACCGCAGATGGTGACACTGATGATACAGGACACGAAGATGTACCACCGGTATAATGAGCTGGCGGGGGAAACCGGAGTATCGGGAGGGAAACCCCTCCCACCGAAAGGTTTTGTCCACCACAAATCCCACAGACGGTAGCCTGGAATCGAATCCGGGCTGCTTTGGTGGTAGTCGATTGGTCCTAACTCGACCACGGCGTAGCCTAATGCTAGTCATTAGTACAAACTCTTCAACGAGAGTTTCGGGGAAATTAAGGAGTTGTCACTTGAATTTCTAAGTGTATTAGTTAAAAATTTGAATTGTAGCTTCATTTCCTAGTTAGCTATTTAAAGTATATGCAGAAATATGATTATTCAAACTCTTTAACATGAGCCTCATACAAACAAAAAATGTCCATTATAGATTTCAAAGCGCACACTTCAATAAATGAACAAAGGATACAAATATGTGTAAGCAGTTTGAACTACCAAAGTTTCTCTTTCATGTAGATATAAAAGTTTCATTCTTTCATGATACCCAATTTTATAAAATTCATTGATAATGAATTTGAGTCCCCATGTTAATCACATAATTTAAGACATCTTTAGCATACTTCAGTGTTTTACAATCAAAATTGTTAAAGCTTCTTGTGGGGAAAAAAAGGATTTAGAATCGTGTGTATACAGGGCTGTTTTAAAAATCTTTGCCTTGCAGTCTTAAAGAGTTCCTTATTTTCTTCTTTCTTTTGTTTTAAGTAATGATGTGGACAGATATTTAAAAACATGTAGCCTACAGTATATTTCTGATCAAAATTTGTCTTTTAGCTTCAGCAAGATTCGGAACTCATATTTCCAAAGAAAACTCAATATATTGTGTCCGATTTACTCTACCTTAGGTAAGAGGCGGGAAAAATAAATGAGGTTGCAGTAGCTTATGAAACAAGCCTCTTATGATTATTAGAACTAAGCATGTGAGTCAAAAAAGCAGGGAGCCGCCACTGATGTGTGGCCAAGCGTTTTGCAGGTGATGGTAGCGGTGGTGGTACGGATTTTGGGGCAGTGCTAATTAGTACTATGATCTCGTCTGTATATCTTCCACCTCCTTCTCCCTCTGCCGCCCTTCACCACCTTTCTCTCATTTGTGTATCTGTGTGAGACTGGAACGATGCGGAACCTCCTCCACTTTGTCCTGGTACCGCCTTCTAACACCGCAATGGAGGAAGATAACCAAAGTTTTAAATCTGCGACATATACACTCAATCCTTCACGTGCGTGTGTCACCCCTAATAAGGCTTACTGAACAA